>JARUHE010099151.1:0-14963 GCA_031471125.1 Archaeomysis grebnitzkii
GCAGACAACGACGACGACGAAGGAAAAGTAACACCTATGTCTTAACTTCGTTTCACTCGCTTGACAAAAATGCAATAGCAACCATAATACATAAATTATAAAAGCTGCACTTTCAGTCACAAGCTTGATAAAAATATATCATATTTGCATTTATACATTTATTAAAAATGTATCACTGGTGATACATAATATGGAATAAGACATGAAACTTATGAATGCACCGGTGTTACAAGAAAATATTGAAGTTATAAAATATGTTGATTATTTTTAATTAAGTCAAACAATTATTTATATTGTAATTAATATATTTTTATATGATGATCAAGTTTAAGAATAAAGCCAACAGTCAATAATTTTTCAAACAAATGCTTAGTGGAGAAAATAACGCGTTTATGAAGTGTAAAAACTTCAGAACAACCATGGTTAACCTACATTCTAAAAATTACAAACAACAATAAATCTAAGAAATAAATGTATATATTATAAATACAAATCTAGAGTAAAATTATAAATAAAACAAACATGAATCAAGTGTAGAAAATAAAGTAAGGTATGGAATAAGCAAGATATAAAAAATATAATGTCGTTATCAGTCTTTTTTGATAAATAATGATGAAATAATAAACCTGTAAAAGCTATATTTTGAAATTTTGTATTTAACTTAGTTCCGGTTTTCATCTTGAGTGTAGGGCTGAGCAGTATGATTAAACTAACAAAACAAAACCGTTATACAAATATAAAACTTAGTCACTGTAAATTACTTTTATATAAATAACGTGTTTATTGCAACACATATTTTCTTAACAAAAACAAAATAACGAGTTGAAAGCTAATATTAATTTACATTTAGGCAGTAACACATAATTAGCTATATGTGCAAATGAATAGTTGAACATTTTGAAAAAATGGAAACCGTTTAAGGCTTTTATATAATTATTTTTTAGATTGTCAAGAAAGTTCAAAAATTTCAAGCGTACAAGTTGTATCATTTTGATTAATAAATCAGTACAAGTACAGCCATACAAAATAAATTAAAGGTAAATCTATGTTTTACATAAGTAAATAAATACATGTGTGTGCATGTGTATGCATGTGTGTGTCCGTGAGCTTCTACTGAATAATCTAAAAATAATTGTCCATGTTTCTATATTTGAGAAATGAATGAAATTTAAATGCACGAAACTGGAATCCAAAACACTCGACTAAAATCGTCTTGTATGACAATCAAAATGTCTTTGACGAACAAAGTTGTTAAACGACTTTTTCCCTTTCATAAAAGACGGATTTCTGTGCAGCTACACTTGGGTATTTGACAATATGCAACAATTTCTTAGTAACGGATCAACTTTTGAAACTTTTGGCGAGCGTAGTAAACGAAATACAATAGAATGTAAGGTTATATAGGCCTATATATTCAATCTATAATATCAATTCGAATATGTTCAACCTTTTATTAACTGTAAACCTTATGTCCAATATATTTAATTTTTTTGAATAATTGAAATGTTTTCACCAAAACTATTTTGTAATCTTCATTCGGATTTTTTCATAATTGAAAGAGGAATTTCGATGCAATTCACAATTGGAGGAGTAGCGAAACGGGTTATGAAAATGCGTCGCATTCCTGCTTTTGCTCCTTCAAGGTGTTGCTTCAAAAAAGTTGATTTCCAACTCGAAATCATGGAATGAAACGCCACAAATTCTCGATTATTTGACACTTGAATTCATGTTTCACTTGAATTGAGGATCGACTCGTGAAATGTTCCATTATTATAACATATTTTAAAAAAATGTTTACATTTTTAATAATTTATTTCTACAAAATGTTTATTTATTTTTTTAATTTGTCTAAATAAATATTATTATATAATTATTAATAATAAAATATTTAGACAAAAGTTCATTTATATGTTTAGTTTGCTTGAATCAATATTATTATTATTATTATTAATACAATATTTTAAGAAACCATGTTTATTTAAATTTTTAACTGTCCAAATAAACAGCATTATAATTTTATCTTGTTTTTATATTTCAGGTAAACATTTTCATTATTAAAAAAGATTTTTTTAAATGATTTACATAATGTAAATGTTCCACATTGGTATTGTTAAACTTCACTTTGTATTATTTTGTTCGTATAGAAACAGCGGATTTCTTGTTTATATAACTGGACGCAACAAAAAAAAACACTTGACGTATGTTAAAAATAGTTTAACTAATTAAATCTTTATGGTTTAACTTTAGTTGCAAAAATGAGTTAAAAGTGAATTCAAATTGAAATCACATCATCATTTTAGTAAGAAACCAATAATACATATATGTATAAATACAATAAACACAACAACTGTTCCTTTCAATACTAATTTAATTTACTTATTACTTACTACAACAAGTTTTCAAGCATTGATGTGTTATTAAAATTATATTAAAAATTATGTAACACAATCTATTTCTAGATGAGTTAAGTATGTATGTAATGAAGAACACAAACAATAAAAATTCATTATTGGAAATTCATTTTCAATCTATGTTTTATGTTTTTACTGAAACATAATTTTATTCAGCAGATTAAGACTAACAACTTGATTACATAACAGTAATCAACACCAATAACAAGCACGAACAAATGCTATGCGTTAAAAAGTTTATAAAATTGTGTATTGTTTAACACAATTTTATATATTAAAATATTCAAACTTTTCTTTGATTTGTTTCCAATAAATTCTCTATAAACCTTCAAATAAAAATCTTGGTTAACCATGAATTTTAGTTTTTTGTAAAAAGTATGTTTTAATAAGTAAATATTGATTTAAGAAAAAATTTAAGTGACACCATCATAGAATATTGTGTTCCTTAATTTCATGTAAGCAAACATTTCTGTAAAATTAATATTTTTTATTATTTTGAAAAAATGCAAAATTTTCTACAAAACATCGACCATCCCAGCAACAGCATCAACTCAAACACAGCTTACTAAAAACAATAACATAAATAATAAATACAATAACAACAAAATAAAATAACAATAATATAGATAATTCAAAAAAATAAAAACATCTGGCACATGGGTCAGCTAGAAAATGCAAAAACAAAAGCAAAAGAAGGTGTGGTTTAATATGTAATTAAAATCAGATAAAATAAGGTTAATTCGGGTAAGCGTTGTTAATGATAATTATTACGTAGTAATTAGGACAGTAATTCACTATCCTCCATTATTAATATTAATATAGAACTACAACCTAGAAATTATATTATGATCACAAGTAACCTCATCATTTCCATCTCATAATATTACATACTCGGATATTATTAATCATTATTGTAGTATTATTATTAATTATATTTGTAGTTAATGAGTTCATCAATTAACCTGTTTTGTGTTAATTTTGAATCTGTTTCTCCAAACTGGTTTGTTTATATATGCAGTTAATGAGAATGGTGATTATGATTATGATTATCAGTATAATCATGATTATCATTATGATTATGATCACACCTATGATTATGATTATATAATTATAATCATAATCATCATTATAATTACAATTATAATTATAATTATAATTTTAATTTTAATTTTAATTATGATTACAACTATGATTATGGTTATGGTAGTGATGATGATGGCAGTAGTGATGGTAATGACGAGATCAATAATTATTATGATTATCGTATTGGTTGTTACAATGATTAATATCTTCAATGCTTCATTGGCACGAGTTCTAATCTAACCCAAGACATGAGTGTGCTACTTTACCCTTAATGCATACATGCTAAGGCTAAAAACATCGATAAAATGTCATGGGCTAGTTTTTTTTCAAGTATCTTACTATCCATGTCTTTAATTTTAGCAGCAATAGAGTTATCCATATGCAAATCGAATCAAGGTTATTGTCAGACACACTACGACACAATTCAAGAATTGTGTCTGTAATTTGACACAGTTTTCAATTCGTTTTAAAGACTTTACGATGAGATTTTAATAATATGTTCTTTCAGTTGGATTTTAAGTTTTCATCCCGCAAAACCGAATTGTAAAAAAAAAACATTTAGTCCTCTATTAAATTACGGTAAGTAACTTATTTCCATCGTACTTCATGTTTGCATAGCTATTTTATAAAATGGTTTCTACCAAATATTATTGTTTACCGTTCATTTACACTGCCGGATATTTCTGCAGTTTAAATATAATCATGGAGAGAGAAACGGAAAAATTAACTTGATTTACTATAATACTTTATTTTTTTTAATATCTTATTATAGGAGTATTAAATTTTCATTGTGTTTAAGTTTTACGCGAAGTGATTAGCCTATTGCTCATGTTCAAAACCACTTCACTTTCACCTTAATCAACATTAACACAACATTTGACACCCTGCCTGTGCAAACACCAACAGTTTGTGGAACCTATATACCGTATGCTTAAATAAAGCTGTGCCGTAATACGCGCTCCACTCAACACCAATCAATTTTGACACCCTGCTTTTGCAAAAAAAAATAACAATAGTTATTACAAAATGACAATACTGCAAACAACAAACTTTAAAATTACTCACCACTTAAAAGTTGACCTATAAGAACGGGCATTAGGGTGCATCATTTTTAAACTTTTTTCGAAATTTGATATGCTTTAGTGCGGGAAACTTGTGCACCACCTAAAAAATGAGCCCGATTGATTTAGGTCTTGATGTGCCGCCAAGGCTTTTAAATTTCGAAAACTAGCAAAAAAAATACATTTTTAGTTTTTTTAAAACATGCTTTAGGTATAAACAAAGTAAGAAAGAGTTTAAAATATCAAATATTTAAACAGAAATGCAATATTCGAATATCTTGAAGTGCCGCCGCATGTTTAAAAAAAAACAAAAAAACCTTTAAGATCACTACTTATCGAAAAATTATAAAAGTTTTAATGAACAATGAAATATTTTGAAATTATGTCTAATATTTAGGAAATTCAAACATTATATGTAAAAAAACATGTATGCAGAATAATTTATTGTAAGCTAATTATTTAAGAAATAGCAGTTTTATAAATCACCTCTTGAAGCATTTTTTTATCTAGCATTGTTCCTTCAAATTTTATTTTTATAATAAATTGTTAGACCTGCACTAGGTCTAAATAGAGTAAAAAAGACCTAAAAATGGGAAATATTTGTACAGAATTACATTATTCAAACTGCATCAGGTTCTGCCAAATGCTTTAATATTATATAAAATATCTATAAAGTTAATAAATTAGTGTTAATTAATAAAATAGTATAAAAAGGGATATAACACCACATTGTTTTACAATGACTTGAAACATCCTCAATTGTGAGATTGAATACTAAATTTGCTTGTAATAGTATTCTCTGTTGATTTTTGGGGTTGCTAATGGTCAAATGGTCATGAGTGGTGGTTTAAATTTGTTTCGCTATGACAGATACAACTACACTGTGTTTAAAAAGGAAATACCTTCACATTATAGTGACGTTATGAAATGTTGTATTCATGAAAGAACTCTTAAGAAAAATAAACAAAACGGATCCCCAGTTAGTAAAATATTGCTCAGTGTTGCTACGCATCGTCAAAATATATATATTCTAAAGCATATATTCTAAAGTTATCCCTTTGTCAGATTATTTTTAAGATCAAAAACTATCGTGGAATAATGAAGAGCTACGTATAAGTCTAAGAAAGATACTGAAACATATAAGAAAAAGTTATCAGTATTTAAAGATCAAGTTAATACCTTGTTAGATATAGCAGCATGTAACACTACAAACTTGTACAACTGTTCCTGTAAATTGGAGTCTAAAATCCCTTTATTAGAAAGGTAGTATATAATTGACCAACGAACTCGTAGAAAGAGTTGATGTAGTGACATCATCAATATTAAGGAAAAGATGTACACGACGTATCAATCCTCAGAAAAAGTTAGATGCAACAAGGAATTTTCTTTCGATTACTGTTGATAAAACTTTTTCAATAACTAGCATCGTTTCCCATAGCAGATAAATATGTTCCTTCACCAGTCAATAAATCAAGTTTTAACATTGCAAAAACTAATAAATCATTGTCCCATATAGCAGGTGCATGTGACATAATTGCTGTACCAGATCGTGTTGCAGCATTAATCGCAACGTCAGTGTTGCAAGACTATGACATTGTTTCCCAAAGTACAACCAAAGCTGTAATTGTCAAAACAAGATCCGAAGAGAACGTTCACTGGCAAGAAACAGTCCCAGGGTTCAAGCCACAAAAATTAAAATGTGATAGAAAGTGAATATTTTGAAGAAGGATTTGACGTCATTTAATGAAACACAAGGTGATGTATACCATAATAAGAGCGCATTACTATCATTTCTTAACCTAACTCCAAATATATCGGACACATTTCAATTCTGAGAGGACCTGCATAGCATGCAGCTAATGGACTAGAACTTCTTCGTGACAACCGAATTGACATCAACAGTATTCATGCAATAGGTTGTGATGGAACTGTTGTGAACACGGGAGCTAAAGGTGGTGCTATCAGATTGCTAGAAATTAAGCTTGGTAAACCATTACAAGACACTTAACAACCTTTAATCCAATTAACACATATATGCCCTCAAGCGAAAGTGATATTCTAAATGGTTTGAATACAGTCCAAAAGTATCTATACAATATCGCAGTGTCAATATAGTATGTTGTCGATCATTTATCAACCAGGAAAAGTTTCCCATTCTTGGTGGTTAACCATAGTAAACAGGATTATCAGCTCATCAAGGACAACATACAAACTAAAAGGCAGTATACTCATATAAAAAAATCCTATACCACACTCAAGCTGTTGAAAGGTCAATAAAATTGATCACTGAAGCTTTAGTCAGCGTAGTTGAATTTCAAAATAAAGATGGTTTCATAAGGACAAAGATTTCTTCCAGAGTAAAAATGTCAGTATTTAACACGAACTCTCAATATACTGTCTAAATATATATAACGGTTAATCTTTTTTTATTAATCGTTTACAATAGTTATTATTTCTTTTTTTTATAAATATTTAAAATATGGTTGGATGGATGGTTTGGGTTAGGATGGGGTCGGACATACAGCCTCCTTTTCGTGGTGGACCATGGGTTATGTTGTACAATCAACATAAGCTGAGAGATGTGTTAGTGAATAAGGTAATATTGAGATAAGACTATCGAAAGTTTTCTATAGGATAAGCTTACAAAAGTATCCGAAATAAACAGAAATACAATACGTGATCCTTCTGTAATGGTTGCTATTCATCAGAATTAAGTTTAAAAAAAATAAAAATATGTGAAATAAATTATAAATTCAGAAACGTGTCTAAATTGTCAACATCTTGGATTGGTAGTTCTCACAAAAACACGCTTATGTGTTTGCCTAATTAAAATAAGTATGGGTTTCTTATTCGTGATTTATAGGTTTTTTCTCTATTATAGTTCCTCACTTTTAGATATTTATGAGATTTACTGACGAGTAGGTTTGGTTAAGATGTGTGAGTTTCTATAATGTCCCTGATCTAAATATTTGGGTTTCATATCCGTTTCTTAGAAAAAAGTCACAATTTTATCATTTTCAAACGAAATGTAGGGTATTCTATGCATGGTAGTTAACGCGTTTTTGGTTGCCGACCATAGCGCATATTTGTTACCTATATTTCAAAATTATAGGGGTTTTACTAGTCGTTAATTTCATTGCAAAGTGTTAAGACTAAATTTTGGCTATCATTGGTTATGCCAATTCTTGTAAGATAACCCTTTTTAGGTTTATTCAAAAATATCATGAAAAAGATGAACTGTTCATTAAATTTCTACAAAGTCATGAGGTTCTACCTACGGTTGTTAAGTGCGAAACGTGTGAAAAAGACGCAGTTTATTCTGCCCCAATACATGCATTCCGGTGTCTTAAATCAGCGGTTAATAAGGCGCGAAAAAACGTGTAACGTGCAATATTTACGTTTCAGAGGGTGCATATATTCTTCCAAACCATTGGAAGGATGTACCCCCGTTAGTAATATTTAAAATCATCTCCATACATTATCGTCACCCATAAACATCGAATCATCAGGTAAGTAACCTTTATTTATTTGTATTCATTTTACAGTAAATCAAATAAAAATGGCCGTAAATATATCCAAATGTCTCCGAAATTTAGTATTTTTTGACGAGCTTAGCGGTTTTTATTTCTCGAAAATTATTTATTATTTAGGTTTGCGCCAACAAACACAAGGTATATCATTGTATTTTAGGGCATTTCGGTATGTTTTTCAGCTGTTTTTATGTGTTTTATCAGAGACAGTCTTAACTCAATTTATCTTACTACTTCCATAATTAATTAATAGTATTGTTTGTATTGTTATTGCTTGAATAATTATCGGCTAAACTTTATTTTAGATCCCTTAATCAAATCTAGCAACTTTAACAAGAAAATACTATTAATTTAGAGAGGTTTTTAGTTGTTCAATGTTAACTTTTAATTGTGATTTATGTTAGGATAGGTTAGGCTAGGTTAGGTTATGTCAGGTAAGATAAGGTATTATTTCACAAAATAAGTGAAATATTAATGTTTGTAAGGTGAAAGTTGAAATGAACGGACAAATCGTGATACGGCGTACGATAAATTGGGCTGGCAACACGAACCATTAGCATTATTTCAGAAGTATTTAAGCATAATTTAGCACTACCGTGACCACACCTAACCTAACTTTGCTCCTAAAATGGTTTTCGGTGTATTAGCTATGTTCAAACTTATCCAAAAGTACTAGATGAAATGTTCAACCTACTTGGCATTGAAATGTCACGTGACTCAGTCAGACTCAATTCTTTTGTTTTCAGTAGGTGAATCGAGAAACTTGCACTGGCGAACGTACGATACCGTACCTAATCTATCATTAATATGTTTTTATTTTAGACTACATATTGTTAATAACGATAATGTTTGGTTCACATTCACCTATATTTCAATTTAAAACTATTTTAAAAATAATTTATAAAGTAAATTCCAAAATAGATTTGTCCAGTCACTTCAACTTTGTCCGTTTTTAATGTTCAGGACTTTTAGTACTTTTTTTAGGGATCTGTAGTAAATGTATAATGTTTATATAAATGTTTTATGCATACATTATATTGGCGTTTCTTAAAATTCTAAATAATTGGACATAATTTTAAATTATTTCATAATTATTGGCAAAATCAATATTTAATAAAACTTTATGAAGTTTTATTAAATATTGATTTTGAAGTTTTTTTTTATGGATTATTGAAGCGTTCGGCGGCACTTAAAGATATTCAAATAATGCATTTGTTTATATATTTGATATTTCCAACTCTTTCTTACTCTATTTAGACCTAAAGCATGTTCTAAGAATTAAAGAATATTGCTTTAAATAGTGTATTTTTTTGTTAATTTTCGAAATTTAAAAGCCTTGGCGGTACATCAAGACCTAAATCAATCGGGCTAATATTTTAAATGGCTCATTTTGTGGGTGGTGCAGAAATTTCCCCAATCTAGTATATCAAATTTCGGAAAAAGTGTAAAAACGATGCACCCTAACGGACATTCATTTCTTGGATTCCGTGACAGCAACAAATCACTTTCGCTTACATATCCATTGAAAACTTATGGTTATGTATTTACTTTGATTTCAATATCTTTTAACAAATGTCCAGTTGTTAATATAACCATATTGCACACACAACAACAACCTACAGCACAAAACCCATATGAATTTATTCAAACACTAAAAAAACAACAACACAGATGACCGAAAATTAAACAAGTACACCACACAAGAAAAATTAAACTGTGAGTTACATATCCTAGGGTACACGTCACTTGCTATTGACAGTAGTAATTTGGTTGAACAAATGAACATATGAGGCGCACGGGAGTATTCGTCAAATTTTGTTAGGACGATGTAAAAGACTAAATTATTTATGTTGTTAACGTTATTGATTAACTTTGATTAATTATTATATCTGTTTGGTCAATTGTTAGTTTGAGTGGACAGCAATATGAAATTGTTTCGAGAATCCTTTGGAAAAAGCTCTAATTCATTGAAGTATGGGTTACCCATGAGGAATTTATGAAATATGTAATATTATAGTAAATATAACCTGTAATATATTTCCAATGTGAATCTTGCGTCTAATGTCGTTTGCCAATTGTTTGTTGGTCTTAGATTTTTGTAGGGGGCATGCTCACACGAAATTGAGCATTCTAGTAGCAATTTTAATGACTTTTTTAGCACCTTTTCTTACACAATTTATGTTTTTTTGTTTAACAATTATTATTGTTTTGTTCAACGGTTGTTTGGTGTTTTCTTCCTTTATTTGTACATTTCCACATTCTCCAGATGAGGGCTCCTCCTTTTTATGTACGCATTCTCAGACGAAAACAAAGCGAAGTTAAGTGATGTTAGAGCTCTTATAGTGCCTCATATTAATCACCAATCCTGATTTTCATATTACCAATATCTGAGCAAGTCAGTTCATATTTTAGCAAATTACTTTTTGAATTCCTTCTTCAGGATGTTTTTATCTTCGGATCTAAGCGACTTGGACATGCCATCTGTTTCAGTGTTTCACCAACTTTGGTCGAACCGTCGAATCCATATTGGAATATACCAGTAAATGAATTTTCGATGAAATATAACAACGAAAAGTTGTTCGATTATTGTGTGTATCACATAAACTTGTTTTGACAGAGCTGAAGTGTCCATTTATGTGCAGAAAAGTGTTGACGAAAGACCATAACCGTGGTAGAGTTCGTTGCACTTTCTACCAATCCATTTTTAGGAATACATTTTTTGAAGAAAAAAAAACATCTTGACCTCTATTAAATTACGGTAACTTATTTCCATAGTATTTCATGTTTATATCGCTATTTTATAAATAGTTTCGGTTAATCTTAACAACGATCACGCAATTTTGTATTTTTTCAATAGAGTTATTTTGCAAAAATAACGTATATTAAAATTGTAATATGGTGAAATATGTTCATTAAGCTGCAAATTATTGAAATAAATGCAACGTTAAATTAATTAAAACATGCTATATATCGCAAATCTAAAGCTGTATGTACGAGAAAGTTGTGTAAGGGTAGGTGAGTTTCTGTAGTTTTTCAAAGACTTTCGAAAGAAAAAGATTTCAATTTTTTTTTCATAAGCAGTTTCATTCCTCGCTGCCAAGTTATGAATTCCAAAATGTACTGTTGTCGTACATTTGGGTACAATTCCCTGCCCGTTGTGAAGATTTACCATAGTTTATACAAAAATTATTGTTTACGGTTCATTCACGCTGCCGGCTAATTCGGCAGTTGTCGTACAAATTGGGACAGTGAAACTGAGGCTTAACAGTTATGCACACAAAACATTACAACATTAAATGTGGGTTTATCGAGCTATAGTTGCACAAACAACATCAATGAACCGTTTAACACTGGTCTGTTGTAGAACAGTTATAAACAGGCGTTTCAGAAACATTCAACAATGGCTAGTTGAAACAACGTTATTTTAAAAATGTTCATGCAACGTTGTATTAAAGCTGGTTTGATTATAATGCATAATGACAGTTGTTATAACACTAAGATAACGCTATTCAATTATTCATACAACGTTGACTTGAAAAAATTGTAATGATAAATGTGTTGCAAAAAAGATAACGTTGTCTAAATGTTAAAACTTTTTAAAACAACGTTGTAACAACGTTAAAATATCTATTGGATAATCTCCATACTCCTGTATTGTTTGTTTCTTTTTGCAGTGCGGTGTATATAAAGTATATAGGTTATGTCACTGCGGTAACAATACTGTTCGAGGATATTAATGAAATCAAACACTCACGAAACTTCAAAAACAATGTTGTTTAACAATTTGTTTGTCCTTTCTTGCATTGGTTTAACAACTTCTATTAACAAGACCACATTATAAACCACATTTTAATTTTGGTTAGCCATGAAAAAACAGAGTTGAAATACTCCTCAAAAAGTTGTTGTTTCAGAAAATATAGAAGTGTCCTATGTAAAAGTTGTTCAGTTTCAATAGTACTTCATTTTATACTAATGAAACGTAATAAATCAAATTTTGACTTTGAGTAGTCATGGAAAAGCCAATGTCAACGAAGCTATTTATTATTAAATGAAACACTTTAAAATTTCCTCTACGACAACAATACAATTATTTTAGCTTGAATACATTGGTGAGAGATAATCAGCTCAACCACACTGTGCTTTAGTCTTACAACTGAAGATTTTATTGGACATTATAATTAAGAGGACAGATGAATCATAGGCAATAGGTCTTGGTTCTACCCTTTAATTAACATAAAAACAAAAGTTATGTATTTATATATTTGACATATTAGTTAGACATACGTATGTATGTATAATTGTATATATACATATACAAATATATATATATGTATATATACGCACATATACCTTTGTATGTATAGTTATATATATATATATATATATATACTGCATATCTATATATATATAGATGGGTACATGCAAACGGTTCAATAAATATAAATAAGCAGAATTTCACAAAAACTACATATATTGAAGTATTATTAAGATCAGGTTTAGTATTCTATTTTGGATAAAGAATATTTAGGTTGCAAATAAATTCAGAAAATATATATTTGTTGATTTTAAACAAATGTTTGTCTAGATTCCATGTCATTTCATTGTAATATATTGTAGTCGTACAAGCCTACAATAGACTTAGTGAATTCAAAGAACAATAAGTAAGATTAAAAGGTATTGTAATTCTTATGTCTTTTTTCTCCTTTGTTTATGTGTTTGCCATTTAGGAAATGATGAATTCTATCTTGAAATGCCTTTCCCTTACTCAGCTGAACAATGGATTATTATTTTTACACAATCCTTTATTTTTTTAGTAATTAATTTCCGCAGATTCAAGATTAAGTATTGTTAGTAATTATTTGGAGTAGATTTTTCTTTTTATATATTTGTGTGTTTGTCTTTATGTGCGCATGATTTTGGGTGTGTATGCATGTGTGGGTGTGTGTGTGTATGTGTTTAAATGTGCGCGGGGCTGTGTGTGTGTGGATTTGCTATACATATGTGTGTGTGTATGTGTTTATATGTATGGGCGCTTATGTGTTTTTGTGGATTGGTGTTTGTGTTTTTGTGGGTAAATGTTTGTGTGTGTGTATCCAATTGGATGTGTACATGTGTATACGTATTCTTTGATTATATATAGGTGCATACGCGCGTGTGTGTGTGTATGCACAGTCATAGGAAAATGAACGTGGAGTTTTTAACGTATTTCCTTTTTAATTATAACATATTTTTTTCTATTTTGTATTTAGTTTACCGAGCATTGATCGCAATCAAACTAACTTAAACTACCCTCATATATTATAAATTAAACCAACAGATTTGATTATATGTTATTGGCTCAGGTTCAGTCCAAATTTTAGAGACTAATTATCCTACCAATAAGTCCAGATTGATGTGCCTAATACTGTATGTGCCTACGTGAATTACTGTTCAACACATGTTTTAACTTTGAAATATTTTGTTACGCCTTTGATTTGATCAAAAATAATAAAAATAAAATTAGAAACAAACTTGAAAGTTTTTGTTCATATCGAATCGTACTATTGCCCAAAAAATAGGAGTCTTCTATAACTAAATTTATACAAAAAAACGTCTAAGCAATATGTTGGTTATTCTAAAATAACAAACAACAATAAACAAAATGGGCAAATTTATGTTTTATTTAAGTTTATTTCAAATATTTATTTAATTCGTTTTAGGCTATGGCACTTAATAATAATTATATAGATGGTAAAATGAAAACAAATCATACAGTTTATACTAGCACGACTTAGAATAATTTATTAAACTTAAATAAACGGAAATGTTTAAATATGAAATGTGTTTTAATTTAGCTAATATCTTCCTCTTATTAATTCAAAGCTGCAAAATTATTTTGTTTGCCAACTCAAGCAAATATTCGGGACGGTGATTAACTGCTTAGCACATCATTTAATTCAGTAATTTCAAAACATTTTACTGTGATTATTTTTTGTTCAACAAAATTTACATAATTTTATTTAATGAATACATTTAATGTTTGTTATAAGGTTTATTCTATGAATTCATAAATAATTTTCCACCTAGTGTTATATACATTTATAGATATTACTAAATATATAATTTTCATTTAATATATTATATATAAACAGTATGTTTTTTCTCAATTTTTAACGTTTATAATTCTATATAACTATTTATTCAATGGAGAATTTACACATAATTATTTTGTATTCAATTCAATAATATTAAATAACTGTTAATCATTTAATGCATACAATGGCAATGTTGTCCAACGCAAACTATGCTGTATTTGTGTCGCAAGATAAACACTTAGAGTTGCAATTCTGAATGCATAGGTTGCAACACAACAACCTAACTATAGCCCCACAATAGCACAAGTGAGGTAACCCGAATTCAAATAACATAAGGCTTACTTCACTTATGCTATTGTCGATCCATATACTGTATCTGGCCATGATTGTATAAAACCTTCGACAGAGGGGAACTAATTATTTCAAAAGAAAATAAGTTTAAGAATTTGTAAACCTATTTAACAAATATTTTTGATATAATTTAGTCAACAATAGCACAAGTGAGGTAAGCTCTATTTGAAGGTGAGTTACCTCACTTGTGTTATTGTTGATGCATATCTAAACATGCACAGTTTATGCTGCTAATACTCAATTGTGGGTAGTAATTAATATGTTGTAATGCGAAGCGGTGACTGGTTTTAATGAAATGGACATCTGGTTTATATTAGCATCGTCGTTATGGACAACGAGTACACACCAACCACGTCAATTGTGTTCGAGCTATGTTGAGTTATTTATGAAAAAATTAATATTTTAGTTTTTCTATGTTTGACATAATAACTGTAATATTCTGCGAGTGTTCAT
>JARUHE010099262.1:0-14963 GCA_031471125.1 Archaeomysis grebnitzkii
TTCTCTAGTTATAGGTCCGAAACACATAGTGGCTGGGCTCATTCGTTTGCAACAGTGTATACCAGCATTTATAAATAAATAAATTTTGGATGGTTCCGGGATCGAACCAGGGACCAGCCTGGGATGATCTGACGCACTAGCGCTAGCACCACAAGAGTATATAAGCATCGCCATTGCAAAGTTATTTAAACTAAGAAATGGCCAATGCCCGCTCAATTTTGTTGAAGAGATTAAGCTAACACGCCTTATCCATCTATTGTTGGGGCTTTCCATCCTCCTAATGTTTAAAACTCGTCTCTGCTCTGTATACGTTTATAATGTTGAAATAATTTCTCTGTATTGATTTTTATTGTTAGATATTAAATATTTGTTTTTTATTTTAATTTTCTCTTTCTTATTTTTTCTCTTCTTCTTCTGTTGAATTCTTCCATTGGAAATCGTCATAACAGATTCTTCTACTCCATTTCACTCGGTGTTCTGCACCTTCCTCGTTCAGACGCATCACTCGCGTCCATCGACCATCACTAAAACGTTTTCTCCTCCCTCCTCTTGCCAAATAGATTCATCTCCACATTATTTATCATATCATTGGTTAACCATATCATATAACTTTTAACCATACCGTATCACTTATTAAACATTTTATATCATATCACTTATTAACCATATCATAGCATATCACTTATTAAGCATATCATATTATATCACTTATTAACAATATCATATCATATCACTTATTAACAACATCATATCATATCACTTGTTAACAACATCATATCATATCACTTATTAACCATATCATATCATATCGCTTATTAACAACATCATATCATATCACTTATTAACAACATCATATCATATCACTTATTAACAACATCATATCATATCACTTGTTAACGATATCATATCATATCACTTATTAACCATATATCATATCACTCATTAACAATATGATATAATATCACTTATTAACCATATCATATCATATCACTTATTAACAACATCATATCCTATCACTTGTTAACGATATCATATCATATCACTTATTAACCATATCATATTATATCACTTATTAACAATATCATATCATATCACTTATTAACAATATCATATCATTTCATTTATTAACAACATCATATCATATCGCTTTTAGCGATATCATATCATATCACTTATTAACCATATCATATTATATCACTTATTAACCATATCATATCACTTGTTAACGATATCATATCATATCACTTATTAACCATATCATATTATATCACTTATTAACCATATCATATCACTTATTAACAACATCATACCATATCACTTGTTAACGATATCATATCATATCACTTATTAACAATATCATATCATATCACTTATTAACAACATCATACCATATCACTTGTTAACGATATCATAGCATATCACTTGTTAACCATATCATATAACTTGTTAGCCATAACATCCCAATCAACAAGCCCCATTGGAAAAAACAGGTTAAATCATGTTTTTTTGGTGGGGGTATTGGTATTTCAATGGGGATTGGGGCTAGATCCGTGGCTTAACCCCATTGCTAAACCAATGGCTCTTTGAACATGGTAATTCCGTGGCGCTGGTACCATTGCAGAATGCCCCATGGTTTTACTGTTGTTTTAGAGTGGTGAAAATACCAACTCTATTAAGAGATGTTAAACTGTTCTTATAGGCATTTGTAGAGCAAAAAGTACATAATTTACCCTTTTAATAAGCTAAAAGTACATTTATGTGGAATTAGTTGATACTGAGGTAAAATGTATTTTTCAAATCACGATATCCAGATAATATTTGCTTAGGGCTTAAACAAATTTACAATACCCAGCTAATTTATTTTCATTGTTAAAAACACCTTTAAAGTAAAAATGAAATTTCATTATTTGAAGTAATTATATTTATATCTATGGATAAAATTTTGAAAAATTGTAAACTATATTTCTAGAGTTGACTGGCAACTATTCTTAGGGCGCTGCGAATGCGCTTCAACAAGTAGGCTATAATGTGTTTGTCTTAATAAACTTGACCAATATCTATAAATAAAACTAAAATAAATCTGTACAACTGATTCAAACATATTAAATGTTATTATTTATTTTTCAATTGTTGGAAACTATTTCTGGACGCTTTTTGATGGTAAACTTAGTCACCGGTGTTCAGTTCTTCTGTGGTGTAATCGGCAATCCATGTTCTACATTATGTCAGAATTCATGTTGGTGATCAGGGTTTCAAGTACTGTATGTTGAATTTTTTATTGCAAACTTACCTGTGGATAATAGGTGAGGATTTATTGTATTGAGAGATGATTTTTCTAATAATTTAGAAATAAAGGGATGGTTTGAAATTGGTCTGAAATTGGAAGAATTATAAAAGATTTCTAAGTGTTTGGAAACTTCCCACTTTCCAGAGAGCTTTTCAAAGCGGTAAATATGGAGTATTTCAATGTATCAATACAAACCTTGACAAGTTTCGTTGATAGTGGACCAATAAAAGAGATTTTACCTGCTGATTTAGAAACTAGATCTTTGACATTGGATAATTTAATTTTTTAAATACCTCAAGTTGGCCTTTAGGCTCCAAATGTTGCTATGGGGGTTCATGCACTATGTTCTCAGTCTCAGTCTCAGTTTTTTGTGTTAATCATTTATTGTACTTTTTGCTCAAAAAATCCAAACTCAAAGCTCAACGTGTCCGGAGATAGATTTGGATAGATAGTTGACTCAGAATCATTTCCAAGCACTGTAACTACTGAAAATAGTAACTTTTTATTGTTCACCTTATTTATAAAAATATTCAATGTATGTTATTTTGCATAAGTCGTAATATTCTGTATATTTTCTATTAAGATTATTTATATCGAAAGTTAAATTAGTTCTAATATTTCTTCGTTCTAATCTTCGTTTTTCAGTTTTCATCTTTTTTTGCAGGTGAGTTTACCATAGAGAATGGTTTTAAGGGGATTGTTTTCATTATTAAAGGAGCATGGTTATCC
Organism: Archaeomysis grebnitzkii; assembly: GCA_031471125.1. Lineage (NCBI taxonomy): Eukaryota > Metazoa > Arthropoda > Malacostraca > Mysida > Mysidae > Archaeomysis > Archaeomysis grebnitzkii. The sequence continues at coordinate 3,017 of JARUHE010099262.1, forward strand.
AATATCTTCCGTAATGTCGAATCATATAGAAGTGTTTGTTGATGCACATCTAAAGTGCTCCAATGATCATCAAAAAGCACACTGTTTCTTATGTCAAGAGGGAATTTGTTTATATCAATGAAATCAGTTCTTCTAAACGATATTTCCTTTGTGTTTGTTTATTTGAAAGATATTTTTAGTACTAGTTTGATAAAATAATGATCGGAAAGCAGCTTCTTTTGTTCTATTCTTTTAGCTTTAAGATGATGAGATAATCTCGTGATAAAGTAATCAATTGTATCTTCAGAAACGTGTGTTGCCCACAAAATTGTGTTCTCCAAGTCATTAATCTCCAACAAGTTGATTAATTATTTGGAGTAACAGTTGTTCATTGCATGGAAATCAATGTTTAGATCCCCTGCAATGCTGAGTTTGGTATGTGTGCCAAAGTCAACAATTAATCATCAAACTCGACAATAAGCATTGCCTTTGTGATCCTGTGATTCACCGAATATGGTGGTCTATAAATTACTACAAAGTGTATTCTTTCTTTATTTACTGTAATTATTCATTCGCAGCACTCAAAAGATATTGTTTTAACAAGATATGCGTTAAACTGGGATTTACAGACAATCGTAATGCCACCACTCAACCTATCGCCGGGTAGAGGCACATTTTTAAACGTGCAGCTCGATTTTTTAAAAGTATGTCAGAATCCTTTATCCACGTTTCAGGCACCAAAACAACATCACAATTCACCTCAACTAAGTAATCAGAAACTATTATGGTCTTACTACGCAATGATTGTGTATTGATCAATCCCATATCTAATGAGGTAGTGAGGTTATTTGTTAATGTTTTAACTTTAACAAGATTCGAAAAGTCAATGCCCCGATGAGGGCCTGAAATCCCTTCCCACCACCCGACAGTGAATATTCACCATTGATTATATCAGGATTTATAAGGTTTTTATCAAAGGTACGACCTATGCCCAATGTTGTATAAATTAGAATAGAAAAATTTATGAAAGTTTCCTTATTAATTTCTTTATTGTTTTCTATAATGACAGGTGCAGACACATTCCTATCCCCAACCTGTCCCGAACCTCCACGTTTTCCTCTCCTTCTTTTACAAATTCCCAACTTTTTAAGGTTTCCGTAATGTTAGCTTGCATTTGATAGTAAATTATTTTCAAATGAATGGGGCTATAATTAAACATAGTTAACAAAAATGTGTGGATGCATAAAATTTTCTAAAATCAATAAAAATCTTCAATTTAAAATTACAAAGCAGAAAAATACGGGTAAACTACAGTTTAGCCCGCCTATCAATATGACAGGCCTACCAACCGTCGGATGACATCACATTTTCAAACAAGACTGATATGAGGCGATCCTTTTGCTTCTCCATAAACCAGTATTTAAGCAGATTTTAACATTATCGTGACCCACCAAAAAAACGAATCTGACTTTGCTCTTCAAACGATTTTCGGTGGCCAAAAAACATCTATTAGTCTAACTTACATTTGTATTTCGCGCCATGTGGAAAATCAATACAGTTGGTACGCCTTTCAATGTCAATGGTGTACGCTATTTCTTTGAGAAATATAGTAATTTGACTAGTTGATTCCATAAGTTATATTAATCAAAAAGTTGAGAAAAGAGCATCAAACGAAAGCGACAATGATATAGAATAAGCTCGTAAAATTAGTTTTGGAAAATGTTTAATATTTATCTAAAAAAATACGTATTGATAAGCGGGCTAAACTATAGTAACACCAAAATACTTTGTTGTGGAAATATAACTTAAAAGAGAATCGGTCGAATAATGTAAACGCAACAATCATGTATCGTAAACAAAGTGGCTGTATAAAATTTCATAGAATTTTCTGAAGCAAATAAAAATCTCAAATTTAAAATTACAAATCAGAAAAATACCTTGTTGTAGAAATAAAACCTAAAAAAAGAATCGGTCGAAAAATAAATGCGCACTAGTCACGTTGCATAAACAAAGTAGTTCGCTAAAATAAATAAAATACATATTTCCATTTAGGAAAAAACAAAACACAAACCAAACAATAGCTTAACAAAATTATAATTATTAAAAACATCCATTCATATACTCACGACTTTGTTATTTAAGAATTCGCCCCGAGCTTTGGATTTTTAATCCGTCAATCAGCGACAAGTATTATGAAAGTACCGGATGAAAGTCAATGTTGATAAACACATAATGGGCGCTCATTCGATTAAATAATAGTTAAATACAATTGTTAGTACTTTGTTTTCATAAAATGTTTGGTCATAATTACTATTATGATTTATGAATTATTAATACAAATAATAAATAATTGTAATGTTAGTTGTATAGAATAAAAAAATGTTTCTGCGATTGTCATTTGTCGTCTGTTTACTTACGACCAATAGATTTGTTTCACTGTTTGTTGATGTTTTGAAATTATCAGGGGGGGGTTGGTTTTTAATATTGCAAAGTACACGTTGTACCGTACTTTTCTGTTATTCTTGGATCCGATCCGAAACGACAAATTTGTAAGAGAACAGCCCTCGACCTCATGTCTTAATTGCAAACCATCCATGTTATGTCATGTCACGTGACCAAAAACTAATTTTTCATATAAAACGGCAAGCATAATTCTTTACACTTAAAAATAATGATTTATAAAATATTGATCATAAAAAGAAATAAACACAATCAAACTACATCTAACACATTTAATAAAAGATGTATATAACTTTAAGGAAACACACAACATTCTAACACCAAATAAAATATAAAAATCACAGACATCATTTATTTGTGTGCAGCCATTATGTCGCACAACAAGGAGATTAAACAATATAAAGAGAGATTACAATATTTTTTTAATATTATCTTCAAAGAAACTAAAAATTAATTATGTACTAAAGTCTGTTGGATGTATAAAGTCCAGTCGACGGCACAATAATTCAACTTTTCAAATAGAAAAATAAAAATAATAAAGTTATAAATTATATTTTTTGTTGTAACTTCCATACTATGGAAATCTATGATAGATTTTCACAGTATGAAATTTACAACAAAAAACAACAATTTACAAATTCATTATTCTTATTTTTTCTATTTGAAAAATGATGCTATTATTTTGCTCAAACACTTTAAACCTCTCTCTCTTGCACGCTCGTGTGTTCTTGTGTACATAATTTATCTATTAATACAAAACATTTAAATTCTCCTCGAGTGGTTACTCTAATTCGGTACTCTTGTACTGAAGGACTATAACAATCCACGTAGAGATGAAACTTGCAATCTGAAAAATATGAAAATGTAAACATGACGCTACAAAATTGGAATTATTAAAATTTAAAAAAAAACAAACAAAATACATGATTTTTTTTATTTATATATTTTTTTATTTAATTGCTTTTACACACCTATCTTGTGTAACCTCTGAATGTATATACAATCTGAAAATACATGAGAATGGCAGATGAAACTTTACATTGCAAGAATAATAATCAAGCCTGTCAAGGTGTCATACATACACATATATATATATATATATTTATATTAAATGTACGAAAAGAGTTTTCGATATAAATATAAATTTAATTCACTAGGAAAATGAAAAAAGTTGGTAGAACTAACTTTTCGTTTATTTAATAAACTTGTTCATAGTTCAAACTGTGAACAAGTTTATTAAATAAACGAAACGTTAGTTCTACCAACTTTTTTCATTTTCCTAGTGAATTAAATTTATATATATATGTATATATATATATATATATATACAGTATATGTGTATGTATATCTATGTATATGTGTATGTATATCTATGTATATATAATTATATATGTATGTATGTGTGTAAAGACACACTAAGAAAACAATTATTTTTCATTCCATCTTCGTTTCAAAGATATATTTCATAGAATTTAAATGGCACTTAATTTTCCGACGACAATTCCATAACAATTATATATCGCTAAAATACCTTCAAACATCGAGTAAATGAAACCATTTATTGCAAAAATTTAATGTTAAGTTTTATTATTTATTTTATTTGCTTCATGTTATTCTCACTGTAGTACATTAATGTTTTAATTATTATAATGTTTATTTATTTAAATATGAACATTAATATAAATCGGTGAACATGACTTGACTTGTGATATACACAAATTAATTTTACATTTTTTTTCATTAACATAATCTTTTCAAAGGTTTTAGAAAATTATAATCAGTAAAACGATTTTTTATATTTAAAATTTATCTGTTTTTTTTCATAATTTAATTCCAGTTCATAAGAATGTCAACCTGAATTATTGGCCTCATAAGGGAGATATAAAATGTGATTAAAGTTTTTTTTCCGTTTTTTTTTCGTTTTTATTTTCGTTTTTATTTTGTTTTTGTTTTTTTCTGTTTTTTTTTCTTGGTTTTCATTGCAGAAAAATAAATATTTTAATCACTTTGGATTATTTTTGGACAACAAACCATAAATGTTGAACAATATATTTTAATCATTTAAAAAAAATATAATTTTAGAGAACCTTAATCGTGTATCACATTAAATGAATATTTTATTTTTTTGGTATATTGTTTTATTATCATATTGTTATTATTTCATTATGTTATTATTATTATATTATTGTATTATCATGTTGTTATTATTTCATTATGTTATTATATTATCATGTTGTTATTATTTCATTATGTTATTATTATTATATTATTATATTATCATGTTGTTATTATTTCATTATGTTATTATTATTATAGTATTATATTGTTATTGTTATTTATTATGTTGTTATTATTAAAATACAATTTATATTTATTGTTATATTATTACTTTATTATTATATTATTATTCAATCAACATTTTTATCTTTAAACATTAACTAAAGAACCTTGAAGAAATGTAAATACTTTTACAGTAATTAATTTCGACTAATCCAATTATTTTGTTGAACTATTTCTCTAAAGCTTCTCAATGGTTTATCTATTCGATTGAATTGATAATAAGATTAGAAATAAAAATAAGATTAGAAATAAAATAAGATTACAAATAAAATAAGATTACAAATAAAATAAGATTACAAATAAAATAAGATTACAAATAAAAGTAAGATTACAAATAAAAATAAGATTAGAAATAAAATAAGGTTAAAAATAAAAATAAAATTAGAAATAAAATAAGATTACAAATAAAAATAAGATTAGAAATAAAATAAGATTAGAAATAAAATAAGGTTAAAAATAAAAATAAAATTAGAAATAAAATAAGATTAAAAATAAAAATAAGATTAGAAATAAAATAAGATTAGAATAAAAATAAGATTAGAAATAAAATAAGATTAAAAATAAAAATAATATTAGAAATAAAATAAGATTAGAATAAAAATAATATTAGAAATAAAATAAGATTAAAAATAAAAATAACATTAGAAATAAAATAAGATTAAAAATAAAAATAAGATTAGAAATAAAATAAGATTAAAAATAAAATAAGATTAGAATAAAAATAAGATTAGAATAAAAATAAGATTAGAATAAAAATAAGATTAGAAATAAAATAAGATTAAAAATATAAATAATATTAGAATAAAATAAGATTAGAAATAAAATAAGATTAGAAATAAAATAAGATTAGAAATAAAATAAGATTAGAAATAAAATAAGATTAGAATAAAAATAAGATTAAAAATAAAATAAGATTAAAAATAAAATAAGATTAAAAATAAAATAAGATTAGAAATGAAAATAAGATTATAAATAAAATAAGATTAGAAATAAAATAAGATTAAAGATAAAAATAAGATTAGAAATAAAATAAGATTAAAATTAAAAATAAGATTTGAAATAAAATAAGATTAACAATTAAAATAGGATTAGAAATAAAATAAAATTGGGAGCTAAAATAAAATTTAAAAATAAAAATAAGATTAGAAATAAAATAAGATTTAGAATCAAAATAATAGTTAGAAATAATAATAAGATTTGATATTAAATAAGATTAGAAGTTAGAATAAGATTAGAAATAAAAGTATAATTAGAAATAAAAGTATAATTAGAAGTTAAAATAAGATTAGAAAAAAATAAGATTAAAAATACAAATAAGATTAGAAATAAAATAATATTAAAAGTAAAATAAGATTAGAAGTTAAAATAAGATTTAAAAATAGAAATAAGATTAGAAATGAAATTAAGATTAGAAGTTACAATAAAATTTAAAAATTTAAATAAGATTTAAAAATAGAAATAAGATTATAAATAAAATTGAGATTAACAGTTAGAATAAGATTAGAAATATAATAAGATTAGAAATATAATAAGATTAGAAACAAAATAAGATTAGAAATAAAATAAGATTAGAAATGAAAATAAGATTAGAAATGAAAATAAGATTAGAAATGAAAATAAGATTAGAAATGAAAATAAGATTAGAAATAAAAGTAAGATTTAAAAATAGAAATAAAATTAAGATTATAAGTTAAAATAAGTTTTAAAAATAGAAATAAGTTTTAAAAATAGAAATAAGATTTAAAAATAAAAAGTAAGATTTAAAAATAGAAATAAAATTAAGATTATAAGTTAAAATAAGTTTTAAAAATAGAAATATGATTTAAATAAAAACCAAGCTTCGTCCATAGATCAAACGATTACAAAGCCAGCAATGGAATGTCTGGATTTAACCTTGCATGAGAACCGTTAAGGTCGATTAAAGTCGTGTTTTGATAAGCTTCGGTTGGTGTCAGACAACCTGGCAATGCTACTGGAACCAGTTTCGATAAACTTGACGGCTGTCTAGTCTCTCCTCTAAAACCTGTCTAAACTATTTGAACAATTTACACAAAAAAGTGTTGGTCACTTGTGTGAAATATTGCCTCGCTTTTCTTTTGTTTTTATGTCGCTTATATGTTGCTTTTCATTGGCTTTTATGTTGCTTTTCATTGGCTTTTATGTTGCTTTTATGTTTCTTTAATGTTGCTTTTCTTTTGCTTTTATGTTGGGAGATCTGTTGCATTGGCTTTAATGTTGTTGTCATTTATAAAATTGTTTTGTTTGTTTTTTAAATTCAATTTGCTTTGCTTTTGTTTTTGTTAGGCATTGTAAACATATTGCTTGGATATCTTGTTATGTGGATCGTCAATAGCACAAGTGAGGTAAGCTCTGTTATTTGAATCTGGGTTGCCTCACTTGTGCTATTGGCGATCCATTTAAATTATAAACAAACAATCTAAAGTTGAGAAAATATTACATATATTTTCAATCATATTTCTTTCGTTTTGTCGAACATGTTGAACATATATGTTGGTCTTTTGGAGAATGATTATTTATTATTTCCTTATTTGATGATGATGTTGAACCTAATGATAATAATAATAATTATTATTATTATTATTAGTATTAGTATTATTTGTCATTATTGTTGTTGTTGTAGTTTTCACATAGCGTCGATACTATTCAATGAATACTTTTGAGCGCTTCACATGTTCGTAGGCCTTATTATTACTACCCACATAAAGTGATGTGTGCCATAATAATATACAGCCAACATATAGCGCTTCCTTCAAGTCTGGGTAAGCTTAGCATGTGAGATTTAAGGAAAGAAAATGATGGTGAACCTTCACTCGGCCATCATTTCAACCAAAAATATTATATTGGTTTGACAAGGATGACGTGATTTATTATTGGTTGAATATGTTTCCGTTGCCTTTGGAAAAACAAGATACACATATAATACATTATATGTACCGACAATAGCACAAGTGAGGTAAGCTCTATGTTCTTTTAATGTGAGTTACCTAACTTGTACTATTGTCATCATGAATAGATCGACAATAGCACAAGTGAGGTAACTCACATTTAAATAACAGAACTTGTCTCACTTGTGCGATTGTTTATCCATATGACACACACATAATACATTGATTTACGAAATCAAACCCGCTTTAAATTGATCTTATAAAAAACTTGTGAGTACCTTAAAATATTTTACCTTCGCATGTTATTTAAAAATATTTCTTTATGAAATATTTATATTTATTAACTAACATTTGTGGTTTGTTAATTTAAATTTTAGGTGTGAAGTTAGATAAAATGAAAAGTTTTTCGTTTGCAGCGAATTTCTTGAAATAAATAACAATTCTACTCTAGTTTTTGATTGAAATGAAAGCCATAAATTTAAAAGAAAAATTGGTTTAAAGTTAGATAAAACAAAAACTGCTTTAAAATTAGATAACATTTATAAAATGCTTTAGAATTAGATAAAATTTTAAAGAAAAATGTTTCAAAATGAAATAAGTTTCATGCGCTGATGGACGGCACTACAAAACCTGCAGCCAAAGCGTGCAATTGCGTCTGTAATGAAGCGATGTTTGTTTGTGAATGGTCGTCGAACCACGTCTCGGACACGATAACGACGCAGCTACGATGTGGATCGAGATCGAGATGCTAATGAGGGGAAAAATGTCTTCAATAAAGTTTTCTTTTTTTTGAAAATCAAAAATATTTGTTGCAATGGATTGAATTGTAGTGATTTTATAAATAGTTTTTAGCAGAACGAATAATTTGTATTGTTATTATTCTTTGAGTTGGTATTATTATTATTTTTTCATTTAGTTCCGAAATAAACCATTTTATTTTAATGTATTTTTTTATAAGTTCTATTCTACAAATCAAATGTGTATCGTTCTATTTTAAGGTGAAAATGTGTTGTAAATATAAGGTAAATTGTCCTTGAAAAACTCTGAAGGTGTAATTATTGAAATAAGTTGGTTATTGATTGATACTTTTCCTTCCAACTGATTCGTGATAAGTAAAAATAAATTAAGGCAAATAATTCCACTTCCATAAAAAGCGTTTCCTTATATGCAAAACATATGATTTCGGAGCAGTTTAAGTTGCCTTTAAATGAATGCAACTCCAACACCCGACGTTGTTTCCTCAATTTGCAATGCCATCCCAGTTGTGAATGTAGCAATAAATCATTAATGTTTGCATATGGATCCATAATAGCACAAGTGAGGTAACCCACATTAAAGTAACGTAGAGCTCACCTCACTTGTGCTGTTTTCGATCCATATCTGGAACAGTTCCCGTCCAACAAAATAATAACCCGCGAATCGTGCATTTGTTTTTGGCGGCAAACGATGCCAAAGTTCCCCTCAGGATTGCGTTGATGGATGGTCGCATTGCCTTCCTTATTCGGACTTTGCTCTCTCGGGTCCAAATATGAATACCCACCGGGGGCAGCGCTGGGCATTGGCCCGTTTATTTATATAATCAATCAATCTCGGCTCCAAATATCAACACATCAACGACGTCTTTTTGTTCACCTTTAATGTTTGTTTTGTTGTGGTAAGTTAATGTGAATACTTCCATACAAATATCTTATTGCGACATTGTGGACCATCGTGTACAATCGTGCACGATCATACACGATGTCGCAAACAATGTTTGGAGGGTTAAGATACTTCTTTGTATTTTTTTGTGGTAAGTTAATACAAATAATTAAGATACTTGTTCGTTTAAAGTAATCCGATGATCCAAACTATTTTCATTGTGATCGTTGCCATTGCTATTGTTGACAGAGGGTGTTGAAAATGTTTCTTGTATAAAATAAATATTTAAGCATATTTGTGAGGTTAGTTTTTTTTCAACAACAGTTTGTGGTCTACAATATGATAGACGTAACATAACCGATTGATAAATTTTATCAATCAACCTTAAAAAATCTCTAATATTTTCAAACCCATCAACAAACATTTGAAACTTGACTTGCCTTCTGTAAGTTCGTTTAACAAGAAGGTCTGACTTCAATATCGACATACAATTTGCCTTTGGCTAACTGATGAAATAAAATAATCTTCATCTTACCGATAGGGCGTTGAACATTTTTTAAATATTTAAACCACATGAACAACATTAACTTGCTATGATATTTAAATTGTTTATCATAATTTATATTCAGAATGACATCTAAAATAGACTTTTGTTATTTGCAGAATAAAACCGAAATTGAAATGCTGATCAAAAATCGTTCGTTCGTATTTCGATATGTTAATTCAATCCGAGGTTTACTAATTAGATCTCAATTCTTTATTGAACAATTCAAATTTGATTATTGTCTTAATCAGCTTTTTGGTAGCATTAAAAGTACGATTTTTTCTACTTTTCAATATAGGGAATAAATAATAAAAATTAATTGCACTTATTTAATGTATGCTTCATTTGATCAGGATCTTTCCCTGTAGTTCTAATGTATATAAATGTATCAACGTTTTATTTATAGTTATTAACTTCGTAATACTTTATGACCAAATGTTAATGTTGTATAAAATAATTCTTTAATGTATTGAAATCTCTGAAAAAAATGTTAGTAAGTTAGATTAGTTATTTAAATATACATTAGTTAATTATTGTAATTTTTGTTTAAAGTTGTTTTTAATGATAATGAAAAATGTTGAGACTGCTCATGCCTGGCTAGCTGGTTATCTGCTGAAGGTATTCGTTATTTAAACATCACATTTTTTTAAAACACTTATTCTAAAAACCAAATTAAATTTTCAAAAATAACAAAGATTTGTATGTAAAAAAAATAATCGAAGTTTTTGTTACTAAATTATGTTCTAGAGATTTGATTGCTATGCAAATAGGTATCAGTGATTTTTGACATGAAGTCTACGGATTTTTGATACACATTTTAGGAGTGTAATTTTATTTTAATCTTTTATACATACAAAAAGTAATTGTAAATTTAGTTCATGTTAAGGACATCTGTGTTTGTTTTAGTTTAAGAAGAGTATTTAGTTTTTACCATTAGTTCTTTTAGATTTGTTTCAACAGTTTAGATTTAAACAAACTTCTACTGTGCTGTACTTTATTTTATAAATTACATTCACTAATGCTGTACTTTATTTCTAAATAATATTTACTGATGTTGAACTTTATTTTATAAATTACATTCACTAATGCTGTACTTTATTTTAAAACAATATTTACTAATGCTGCTTTAAATAAAAATCCCTGTTGAGATCTTGTCCCGCTTAGATATGGATCCTGCCATTCTGTCTCTGCACAACATCCTGTGCAAGCTGGCTTCACACCTAAGAAGTCGACCATGGATGAAACTATGGATGGTTTCTTAACAGCTCATGTCAATTTTAAGAAGGATTTTGATTTCGTGGACAGGGTAGGACTCTGGTATTTGCTTCGTAGACGTTCGATTCCTACTACGATAACTAAGCTGATATCTTTTTTTACACTGACACATTGAGTGATGTCATAAGTGATTGACCGTTTAGATAGGAGGTGAGATCCTGTGTTATATCCTGGCTCCTACTCTTGTATGGACTGGGTAATGGGAAGGAGAGTTGTTGAATCTAATCTAAATGCGAAGCATCGCTGGATAAATTAAAAGTTACTGGTCTTGATTCGGTCGATGATGTATTATTTTTTGATGAAGCGTTGGAAATCGTGACGCGTTTCCCGGAAACACCCAGGCAACATCGCCCCTTGGACTTAGTCTACTGGATTAAGGTTGAAATCCATAATTTTTGTGACGTTTTGATATGAAAATTTAACGTTGTTCAGCATTTCGAGGGCAAGACAAGATATTTGAACCTTCCGACAATTTTGTTCACCAAAATATTGCGATGGGGAGTGATGGAGTTTACCACTCCAAGAGTAATTGGAGTTGTCAATATTTGTGCAGAATATGGATCAAAATAATGGTCACTGCGAGGACCTGAGTTATGAATCCATGGTCACTGTGAGGACCTGAGTTATGAATTCATGGTCACTGTGAGGACTTGGGTTAGAAATCCATGGTTACTGTGAGGACCTGAGTTATGAATTCATGGTCACTGTGAGGACTTGGGTTATGAATCCATGGTCACTGTGAGGACTTGGGTTATGAATCCATGGTCACTGTGAGGACTTGGGTTATGAATCCATGGTCACTGTG
>JARUHE010099484.1:0-14962 GCA_031471125.1 Archaeomysis grebnitzkii
TATATATATAATGTTATTATAACAGTTTATTTAAAGTAACAAGAAAAACCATGGGCAGTAATGGTCGCTTTACCCTAATCAAAGTGTGTATATTTATATTAAAACTAAAATTTATTAAATTGAATGAAAACAATTTTTAAATAACAAGAAATTTACATTCATTAAGTTTAATATTGAATTTAACTTTATAGCTAGGCTATTCATCAAAATATTTTCTGTCTTTCATTTCATGGGAAACAAAGGTATTATATTCACATTTGAAGTTTTCATGGGATAAGCTAATATTTTTTTATGATTATATTCTCATAATGTTTATCGTAAGAATGTAAGCTCTTGTTATATATAATTAGGAGTATATTTAATATCCATACCTTTCATTTCACATTGCACATTATTTATGCAAATTTCATGTGGAAATAAATGACAAAACCCTAGTTTAGATCTAGTTAAAAAAGTACTGAAAATACTAAACATAAAAATTGTAATATTTCACTGAAAATACTAAACATAAAAATTTTAATATTTCACTTATTTTGTTACCTTATCTAACCCTGAGTAGAGTTTCAGATCAGTGGGTATAACTATAGATCGTATATACCAGGGGTGGAGAACCTGCGATTTAAGGTTGCATGCGGCCTTACTTGTCATTTAGTGCAGCCTTTAATGTGAATATTTTTTCAAGCTTGAACATCTAAGTAATCACATTGAACATTTAAATTTTTGCCATTGCCATATATTTTTTGGACAAATCACTAAGAGTGGTTACACATGCAATTCTGGCCATTCGAACATTATAATCTGCATTGTAAAACACAAACTGTGAAAAAACATTCAAATTGTATAACGGTTTCTTATTTGACATAAATGAAGGAATTAAGTAATCGTCAGAAGATCTTATACTACTAAACACATCTATCAATTCTCCAAACCCATGTTGAAAAACGTATTCGAAGAATACAAACAGATATTATTAAACACACAGTTTCACAAAGATAATTTTACTTTCAAACCACTATTTCTTTATATTTCGGTGTAAAACTAACACCCTCATCAGTAGAAACTTGTTTTGATCGATTAATTTTTAGAAAGATTGACCTTATTTGAAAAGAGTATTATCATACATACTATAGCCTCACACTCCTCAAAATGATGTTATGGAAGCATCCGTTCAATGAAAAATATCCCGGAGAGATGTTCATATTTAAGATTTTTTCAATTAATGTTGACTCTACTATTCTGCGTTTCATAAAATCATTTGACATATATACCAGTTTTGCTGATTTCCAATCATCGTGAGCAACAGACGTACATCCTCGATATGTGCTTAGTTTGTTGGTTTCCAACCTTTTCTCATCGTTACCCCGTTTTATATATGATCCACATCCATGAGCCCCCAATTTATATGCCGTGACAATATGTCTATTATAGAACTCAAGAAAGGCCTATTATTTTATTTCTTACAACACCTCATACAAAAGAAGAAATCATAAATTAAACAGAATAAAAAAGTTTAATAAAAATCAATCTTATCTTTTTTTATAATATGTTTAACCAAATCCTTTCTTATTTATGTAGTTGTACATACCAAGACCTTTACTGGAAACATCCTCTTTTCTTCGCCCAGTATAAATCTTCATATGCAAGTTTGTCTCCTTCAAACTCCAAAAAACTAAATGTGAAGGTTGATGTTGAAAGCCACCTTCCAGCATTTTAATTATTGGCTTTGTTTGACTAACACATCGTTGTTCATGCTTCACATCAAGTCTATTGAGGTATGTTGATTTAATGTACACCAGTTGAGAACATACAGCCTCATAGTAATAATTTGATGCAAACTAGGTTAGTAAGTCGCGGGAAGCTAAGTTATACAAATATGGGTATGAAGCTGCCTTTGATAGCCAAATTACTGTGAGAAATTTCGTTTCTAATTTAATTTTGGCTCCTGCATCATCCTAAAGTGGCAGTGGTTTAGACTGACCATCATCATTATAATCAGGTATTCATGAAATTTGAGTAATGAAAGTGGCCTTACTAGCTGAGCGGTTTGACTGAGATGCTGAATGGCGTGCCTCAAGGAAGCTGTCTCTCACCAACGCTGTACAGCATACGGTAATCACAACAGACATCCCAGCACCAGAAGCCAACGCAGAACAAATCATACTCGCAAAAAATCTCATATGAAGATAAAAGCTATAAAATGTTTCAAGCAAAAATAGTAAGAGAAGTGGAGAAAATCAACAAAAATGAAAAGGGCTGGAAAATCAAACGAACACCGAAACATTCACAATCCTCGCCATGGGAAACGAACCAAGAACACAAGCAAACAGGCAAGTAACCATAGGTGGGAAAATAATCGAATACCAAACAAAAGGAAAAATGCTGGGACACTACATTCACACCACAGGATAAAACATACAGGCGATAAACAGAGTACAACAAGCCAAAGCTGCTCTGACCAAACTACAAAAGTCAGGAAAATGACAACAAGAACAAAAGAAAAACTTTACAAACAACTAGTCCTTCAAATATTAGAATACCCCCCAGATCCAATGAACGCAGCACCCAAAACTACAATGAAGAAAGCTCAGGTAGTGCAAAACAAAGGACTGAGATTTGCACATGACGACCAAACAAGAGATCGTAGAAGGGCAAGATTCACGAACTAAACATTGCATGAAATAATGAAAATGCCAGCACTACAAATTTGGAAATCAATCAATCCAGAAGTGCACCCTATCGCAAGTATACTCAATCCCAATCCAGCGAGGAAACATGCTTGGTTCCAGTCAAGCCTAAAATTCATCCAAATCGAACCAGCACCTATCTACAGAAGCTAATGTAGAAGGTAGAAAGAAGAATGAAGAAATAAGAAAAAAGAATAACAACAAACCAAAGAAACACAAGACAAAAGTAGGATGGAAAGCAAAAGAAGAAAAAACAAGAACACGGCAGAAAGGATCCAGCGGTGAACGAAGTCCCAGAGGCCTAACTAGAAGATGAGGGAGCAATGTGAGTTAGCACTAGGGTGGTATAAAAGAGTGGTAGGCGCAGAGCAAAAGATTATAAAAGATACTAGAGGTTCAACTCCATAATGAACGCCTCAAAAATAGAGGTTCTTTTAACTTTCTACTATTTACTTTTTTACCACCTTTTCTCTAACTATCCTTTCTTTTTTCTCTCTTAGAATACTACTACCTGTTCCCAACTAACTAACTAACTTGGCTTTGAATGGCAGGGAAGCACCTTTATAATTCCTCTGCTAAGGTTTCAAGATGTCGAACAATTAAGTTTGGTGTAGCCTTATCACACTTATCTGTTTCCAACATTGCCAAGTTTCCCATTCCTACGTTACGCTTACAATTCTCCATTTTACGAATGAAAACTTTGATTCTGTCTACAAATTCGATTATCAAATTTCCTTTCCCTTGGAGTTCCAGATTGAGTGTATTAAACTGTTTGAATATGTCAACAATGTAAGCTAGCTGTATTTCGAAGCAATCTGCAAACCATTCTGACAACCAATCTTGCCTGCCCTATATTTCAAGGAAGAGTCTAGTCTCTAATTTGAGCTCAAATACACTTTGAATTAAATTTTCTTAGCATACCTAGCCCATTGATGTATGAAATATAAAATTGTCATGCGTTGCATTAATATTAATATTAAAGTGTTTTCTGCAACTCTGAGCGTAAAGTTTTTGAAGCAAGGGCTTCCCTGTGGATTATATTACGCAGTGGAGAGGGATAGCATGTTTGTATAACTCTTGAAACAAAACCTTACTTTTAACCTAACATGGCAGGAATCCCGTCTGTTCATATCCCACTTAAATTTTCCCAGTCGAATCTAATAATCTTCAAATAATTCTGAAACCTTCTGCATTACATCTTCACTTTGTGTAGATTTATTATTTATAATAATAATAAAAATAAAATTTAATTTTTATAGCCCCTAAATAAGCTTGATAAACTCACTCAGTGACGTATACAATGCAGAAAAGAAAATCTTAAACTTTAGTTTAAAATATATAATATAAATACAAAAACACTAATAAAAAGGAAATTCAAACTCAGCATGATGGTGTCTGGATTAGAAAAGGCCACTCACAATATAGGTAACAAGCGACTAACACTTTTTGTTAGAATAAACAATATTTGAAATATGTATACTTTTAATAAAATGATTCCTTATACATTTCCAAATCCATAAATATTATATCAAATATGTCGAGGTTTGTTGTGTTTGTTAAAAAATAATCATGGCATAAACATAAGATCTTATTATCAAAATAACCATGAAATCGTGGCAAATATTTAAAAAAACGCAACCCGCAATTTAAAATATTTAAATGAATGTATTTGTACCTTCAACTTAATCGCAAAACCTATCATTTTGGGGAATACGCTGGATGATACAAATGATCATATTATTAAGTTCTTATTCTTTAGGGATTGTTGTCATTGTTTTCATATAGTGTAGGAAATAGCATAGGTATCATGATTTAATTGCTTTATCCTACAGCTGCACCTACAATTCTCCATTTTACGAATGAAAATTTTAATAATTTCAGGCTATCAGATAATTATTTTTAATTAATATTCATATATCATCATAATAAATAATATCATAATAATGTCATAATAATATTATAATAATATCATGATATTGATGTATAATCATAAAATAATTAATTATGAAGAATTTTATTAGATAACCAGTTTAATTAGAACAATTTTTACTGATTTATTCATATTTTTATGACAATTTTAAACAAAGTCTACTTTTTCCATATTAAGAAGTTTTGTTTAGAAAACTTATTTTGAGCATAGTTTTTTTCTGATGGTCTACCATAATAGTTTAAATCCTTGGTTCAATAAAATAAATTTTAAATGATTTATAATATAAATTTTCATGAAATTGGCCATTTTTTAATAAGCCTTATTTTTATGTTAAGAAGTTATGTTTAGTAAATGTTTCATCTGCAATAGGTTATTGAAAGAAAGAATTTCTCTTAGAACATAAAGTACTAATGAAGTGTTACAAATAGATTCAGTGAATGTCCAATAGACAACATTTAAAAAGATAATTACATCTAAATTGGATATTAAGTCTTCAGTGTTTAGCTTCAGGGCGTGATCTTCTGTTTCTTTGCACTTCTAAAATGTTTAGCGCTAAGGAAATCTCTATTCAAGGTCCAAAAGAAGTCGTTCATCATAACTTCATCTCAACGTCCCTGTTACCTGGTCTCCCTTTCTCTCATGTCCTGATGTATTGTATCTCTCTCTCTGCTCGTCACTTATTGCTGCCAGATTCTCAGGAAACTGAGCAATATGTGAATGCAGGTAATGCATTTTGATGCACATGTTACATCCAAAGTTTCTGTAAGCAGTTATCATATTGGCCACACGTACCACATAGTTCCTGCCTTCCTGTTGCCAAGAACAACATTGCGATAGTTCAAAAAGTGGCATGATTGAACAAAACCAATGTGGTTTTTGGAATCAGCGCATGGACATTACTTTAAACCAGTTGCAAAAACGTCGGATATTTTTTGGCAGTTGTCCAGTGTTATTTAACATAAATGAAAGATGATCTATCTTAAATAAAGTTTCCTGTAAAACTTGAATTTGTTGTATGCTGCTTTTGAACTTGTATTTCTTAGTGGAGACTTAAGGCACCGCTCTATGAGTTACTCTTTATTGTTCTTGGAGTTAGAGTCATTTGTGGATGGCGTTTTATTTTCAAAAGTAGACTAAACATTTATTTTTATTTTTTATTTTGGAGCAATGATCATGTAACATGCATATGGGTGATATATCTTGAATAAAAACATTATTGTAATAACTCCTTTTTATGGTGTTTATAAACTTGTAAATTTTTAAAAAGTAGACTAAACATTTTTTATTTTTTATTCTTGGGCAATGCTCATTTAACATAAATGAAAGATATATGCATTGGGAATTTTATATTCTAAATAAAAATAATTCTAAAACTTGAGTTTATTAACCTATCTGCATTTTTATGATGTTTATGAACTTGTGTTTTTTTCAAAAGTAGACCAAAACTTTTTATTTTGTTTTAAAGAAATGATCATGAAACATAAATGAAAGAAATATGCATTAGGAATTATATATATTGGTATAAATTTTTCTACAACTTTAAAATTTATTGAAATAACCAAGTTTTTATGACCTTGTAAATTTTTCAAAGGTAGATTAAACATTTTTTTATTTTTCATTTTAAAGCAATTATCCTTTAACATAAAGGAAAGATATATGCATTAGGAATGACAAATCTTAATTAATTTTTCTCTGAAGCATAAATTTATTGAATTAACTACGTTATTATATAGACTTGTTGAATTCAGAGCAATAATTTATAGATGTCTCCGCTATAAGCCTGTATGGTTTGGTTATGTACTAGTTTTTTTGACGGTCTATTATAAAGAGGTATATGTTTAACTAAAGCTTATCAATAGGTCTACATCTTTGAGTAAAGAAAAACAATTGTTAAATTATTGATTATATCATTTTTCATGAATTTGGCCAATTTTGAGCAGAGCTTTATTTGCATGTTATGAAGTTGTGTTTAGCAAACTTATTTTGAGCACAACTTTTTTTTACTGATGGTCTATTGTAATGAGGAGTCCATGTTTAATTGAAGCTTATAATACAATATTTCTACATCTTTGATTCAGTGAAAAATTCTTAAATTGTAGAGACTTCGTATCTCAGAATGACAGAACAGCTGGACAGTTTTCAATCATTTGAGCCATAAAATATGAGCATTATTTATGGATAAGCATAACAATTGTATATGTACGTTTTGAAATATAAATTTGTTTAATGAAACAAGTGTAAGTAAATATTATATGTAAATCAAATGCATAATATAAAAATTCTGATAAAAAATTGATATAACTTTCATGGTGTTATGTACAAAATACACAAATGCAAATGTTTTATATAACTCTGAACATAAATGGCTTTATATATAATTTTATTGTAAAATCAATATTCATTGAAATAATAGATTAATGAATGGTAGTGAGACATTTGAACCGACGTGATGGGTTCATGGATTACTAATATTTATTTGAATTAGTTTTCGACAATGCCAACCAACAAAAAAACTATTTTATTAAATAAACATCCTTTCAAATGGTCGAAAAATGGTAAGAAATTGAAGTCTTACTGTAGATGAATAAATTTATTGGAAATCAAACTTTAAATGTGTTTTCTGGAAAACTTTGGACCGATTTTTAAAAAAATTAGAAAACACTTTAACAAGCATTCAATAATCAAACTTTTGTCATCGATTATTTTGGTTATCTATCCTGGTTGAAAAAATATTATAATGTGTCAAAAATTTTTTTTTTTTTTTTTTCCAACTCGTCCACCATAAACAACGGTAAATATAAATCTAGCCATATATGACCGGAAATATCGCATGAAGTAAACAAACATTCTTTTTATAGCTACAATTCGATAAATATTTATTTTATGCCAAAAACTAATCATGATAATATTGGTTGGATGGTCATAACAAACAACTTTTGTTCAACAACATTTTCTGTAACTCCTCAAACAAAAAACTAAGATTTTGCTCAAAAATATTTAGAGTTGAGAAATTATATTTTTTTGCTATAACTGTGTAAATTTTCATTTTAAAAAATACTCTTGATGATGTTCGTTAGATGGTCATTATAAACAACTTTTTCTTAACAAAATTTTCGGTAGCTCTTCAAATAAGAAAAATTAAACTTTTGCTGAAACTGAGGTCTTCTCCACAAATTCTATTTTTTCCTATATCTACATAAATGTTATTTAAAAATATATATATTTGGCGATATTTATCAAATGCCCACAATAAACAACTTTTGTGTGACAAAAGTTTCTGTAATTTTCAAAACAAAAAACTTTAAGCTTTTGCTCAAGACTTTTAGTTTAAAAAAATCTGTTTTTGGCTATATATAAATTCTTGAAGGGTATGTTCTTGCAAAAATTATTGATGACCGTTTTGTTGGATGGTCAAAATAAACAGTTTGTTTTAATCAATTTTTCTGTAACTTTTCAAATATTTTTTTTTTAAATTTTTGTTGTAAATTAGACAATCTCCACAAATGATGTTTTTTGGCTATAACTCCATAACTATTATTTGACAAACTGTCATAACAAACAAGTTTTGTTGAACAAAAATGCACGTAACTCTTTAAATAAAAAGAGACTTTAAAATTTTGCTCAAAAATTAATTTTATATAATTATTGTCATATCATATGATACAATAAATTATATGTCATTATATAACGTGTCATGTTATTTTATTTCAATATAATTTGTCATATCATATCATCTACTTCTTATCATATCATATACATGTAATCATAACTAATTGTATATCGTATAATATGCACACTATCATACCATATATAATATGATATGTAATATGTATAGCATAGTATGTATACTATAGGGTGGTATCATACATGAAATGATATATGTGATGCATGATATATGGTATGGTAAACTATGTGCTATAATAAGACATATCACGTGTATGATGTGCTATGTTATTATATGATATGGTATATGAAATGATGTTATAAAAAGCTATATATTTTTTTTAAACTAACTTGGAAAAGAGCGGTCTCTGCACAGAGCAACTTCATATTACTTTAACCTCGGCTTGATATTAAGTTGTCATTTTTTTTATTTCTTTAAGAATTTTTTTTATATTTCACTGAATTTGGTCTTACTACATCTCATTTCTTAATTAATTCAATTTCAATTTTATTCAACCGTTCCACAAAAAACAACTACAAGTACATTTCAGAAACATTTCTTATAAGTAAAATATATAGTTCGGTGATAAATATAATAAGAACTAGCCTTATAAGTCATTTTTCATTTGTTAAATACGGAAATATGACATCAAATAATGTGAGACAAAAGTATTTATAATTTTGGACAAAGGGCTAAAACGTTATTTGATTTTTTAAGCATTTTATTGTGATTTTTTAACTAAGACCCTATTTATTTACATTTCATTTTTGAGGAAAGCTCCAGAGTTGATTCAATGGATTTAAATATGCCAAACTTGAACGTGTTTTGCAACTGTCATAAAATCTACTTCAGCATGCTTTTCCAATTTTTTGTCTAATGATTTTGGACTAAAAATTCGTTATACCTTACGGCTTATACACAGAACACCTCTGTGCCTTAAAGTAATGCAACAACAGCGAAACTTTATGAAGTGGCAAATTGACGAGTTACCATCAGATCCAGTTTGTAAACAATAGAATAGAAAACGTCAAAATATATAAGCGAATGTTTGGCAGTCATGAGTTTAGTTGCACAATGTCTACCAGTGAGAACATTCATTCATTGAGGCGCCTCCC
Source organism: Archaeomysis grebnitzkii (assembly GCA_031471125.1). Taxonomy (NCBI): domain Eukaryota; kingdom Metazoa; phylum Arthropoda; class Malacostraca; order Mysida; family Mysidae; genus Archaeomysis; species Archaeomysis grebnitzkii. Next base: position 9,394 of record JARUHE010099484.1, read on the forward strand.
TCTAAGATCACCCAAGAGAGCCCGAAAAAGTGAAGAAAAACATACCAAAGTAAAACAAGAAAGTGTTCACACCAAAAACTTTTATGTCGCTGCTTATCCATTAGTGTTAGTGTTTAATTTGCTAAGAGGAATTATTTATCATATTTATTTACTTTTCAAAACGTTGTTTCGCGCGGGTTCGTATTTCATACCTCGACAAACGTCGAACGAACTGCCAAATACTTTTGAACAAGAGTGCGGGGTAATAATAACCGAAATTGATTCAAATAATTTATTAGGGAAAACAAAAGAAGGGTCTTCTAAACTGATAAGCAGTTTAATTGAAGAGCAAGAACAATTGTTAAGTGAAGATTTAATGAGTAGAATGCCTCCTAAAGTAAATCAATCCACTGAAGATGCTTTGTTAACTTTGCAAAGACATCATCATAAAAAAGCATTTGAATATATTTCTAAAGCTTTGAAAATTGATGAGGAAAATGATGGTGAGTAGAAAATTTGTTGTATTTCTTAATTATTAAACTTATTACCATTTGTCATTGAAAACATACACCGTCGCTGTAACAACAATAGAGTGCCAAATATTTCTGAAATTTACTTTCTGACAAGCAGTGTGACAACAACTGAGTTTTGTAATTTCAAATTTCCATAAGTGTGTTTCTGCAATGAAAACTGGAAAAATGGTGAAACTTCATAACAGGTACTTTTTTTTACGACATTGGTGTCAGGCTGCCAGGCAGTGCATCAAATGGGAACATTTTATTTCATTCTCCAAAAATTCACCTTCCATGAATATTCTCCAGGCAGATTTTCATCTGACTATTTCTCTTTAAAAATAAATAAATTTAACTAAATTATGTTTTTTTTTTTCAAAATGAAGGCCATTGTTAGTGTAAATAATTCATAGTTTTTCATGGAAGTGTACTAGTACTGATTTAAATGACTTTTATTAAAAATGATAAAAGAAAAATTGTTCTCCAGGAGATTTTGAAAATGTTCTCCAAAAGTTTTTTAAGACCCTCTTGACGCACTGTGTGCGAGACATAGGGGAGATGGTAGTCTTTGTAGTTCATCCGGCCCAATTTGTGGAACTTGGCAGCGTAATTGCCGTTCAGCGGGGTCCCTGTCCAAAACAGAACAAACATGAGAAACTTGTTACAAAGGCCATTATATAATCTCCTTGCCCCTACATTCCATGCGTCGTTTTCATTGAAGAAACTACAATACGCACGCATCATCTCGTCATAGCCTTCCACATTGACTTTGAAAAAACGTGAAATGTCGCAGTTTCTGCTTTTCATGTGGTCCATCTACTTGTTTAATATGATTCTTGAACAATCTTCATTTTTCATTTATTCATCATCCCTGTTCCGACAATGCTTGATAAAATCCTCAATGCTTACTACCTGCATTTTCATTTTCGGGAGTATTTTCACCGGTCTGTAGGATCTACCTTGTACCTCCCTGCCAGGATGTAGCCGGTAAATGTGGTCTCTCAACTTGAAAAGAGTCTTGTCACAATAAGGGCAGTCTTCGTTTTATTTTCAAAACATGAGCTCCTTATATTTCTCAGTTGAGATCTGCTTATGCACCCAGGTGAAGTACATCCTCATGTTCGAAGAGAGGCCGCAGTAAGAGCACAGGGGACATGATTGGCATTTACTTTTTACCACTTTCGTCAGATCTTGGTCTGAACCATCACGGTGTTTTTTCCATCGATGACTGTTCTACATTTATTATACAGTTTTATTGAGACTTCCATCCTGCAATTCTTTAACATTTGGGCTAAGCAATGATAACTGTGGAGATGGTAGGCAATATCGTCCTTCGATGTTGTCGCATTACACAAAAAATATCTGTGTGTTGGCCTTCATTGATGACAAATTGTATTTTAAACTTCTCCTGAAGTTTGGTCATTTCTGATTTAAACTCAACTGACAATTCTGCCAATCTCTCTTTTGCCTCCTCTTTACTCAGTTGGTGCTGCTTTGCTAGATGGCGAGGTAAGTTCCTTATGATCTCCATTGACCGATAGTTAGTACTTCATGGACAATTGAACAACTTTGTCCAGAAGAAAGGTCCACTTTCGATGGACACGCCATCATGATTAAGATAATGACCCAAGTCGGTGTTTGGGACTTGCACTTCATCTTGTTGGGGGAGAGTGATGATTCTGCCATCATCTCTTGACTTCGAAGTTGATGGTTGGGGTTCCCTTGGTTTGAAGGCTGTAGCCTTGTAGAACTTGAGGAATGGCTTGGTTGAGTGGGCTACCATGCTTGAGTTTCTGAAAAAAGGTAAAGAAATATATAACAAATGTTATAGAATACATATTATATATGATATTATATTATTATTATATATTATTGTTATTTCATTACATTATATGGCACTTACCCTTCCTTGTTATCTGAAGGGCCAATCTCCTTTTCTTCTTCCTCATCGTTTCCTCCTTCGTCTCCTTCACCTCCTAAGTATCAAAAAGATGTGCAAATCAAATTATTTGGAACTTACTTAATGGATGCGCCAAGAACCAAGTCCCTGGAATGCCGCTTCTTCCCGAACTCCTTGTCTTTCTCGTAATCGTTCTCATCGACAATGACTGTTTCTGAGCTCTCTCCAATAAATCCAGTGAGCCCTCCTGGGAGTCAGCTGCCCACATAGCTTGCCTTTTGGCATTCTGTTTTCTCTCTTCTTCCCAAAAATATTTACAATTTGCTTCAAAGCAACAAGCCATTCAGCTAGATAAAAATATTAAATTCATGTATGTATCCTTTTCTCAAGATACTTAGGAAGATTACATTGTGTCAAATTAAAAAAAACTCGTGCAATAGTTGCGAAAATAGTTTAGAATACAGTTATGCACATTCATACATCCTATTTTATGGATACCTAATTGGCAAAATGCTTTTTGTTTTTACAACAGAACTTAATTTGTTCTTTTCCTGTAACATTATGTATTTCTGTGACAACATATTTTTCTTTATCTGAATGACTTTACCCACTTGAATGTGTTTTCATTCTCTATTTCTAGGATAAATATGTATCGGCCCTCTCAACAGCACAATGTAGATACAATATTTAATTTGTTAATATATATATAATTTCCTGAGGAATGTAATGGAAAAACAAAATTCTGTATTGAAAGTTTTTGACATAACTGTATGCATTCCATTGACATTCACAATTTCCATTTACTTTTTTTAATTTTTGTTTTATGCTAATCTTTACTTGGTTTTTATAAATCTCGCCACATTGTTTGTGCATAGAATGACTGAATGCATAAAAAATGTTACATGACCATGTGGGACCATTTTAATATTTCTCTTCTCTCCTTTCAATAGTTTCACTAAAATTGCTCTTGCAGATGGTTTAGCATTTGTTTCTGAGTATTTTTCATGGTACCATGAATATAAAGGTTCTCAGGCAAGACCCCCACAGGTAAAGTGAAACCAATTGCCTCATATTTTTCCCAATTTTTTTTAAACCATCTATTCTTGACATGCATTTTAGTTTATTGTTACAGCCAACAAAAAAACAATTGTCTTTTGGTTCTGGTGAAGAAATTTCTTCACAATAACAATAAACCTCATTTAATTCACAATTTGTTGTGTGATCCGACTCTAGTACCAATGGCAAAGGTATCTGGTTGACATTTGATGGCAGTGACAAAGGTGTCTGCTTTATGGTTGTTGTGTTTTGAAATTTAAATGTTCTTCTTGAGATGTTTCTTGGTGCCAGTTAATGTTGAAAATAGTTTTGCAAAGATAAAGATTAATTAGCTGGTATGAACCAAAGAATTTTTTTTGTCGAGTGTGCGTAGCAAGGCTCTACATAGGCGTAGAATTTCTTATCTCGTCTAATTTCTTAGTCATTGTGTAAAGCAATTGCAAAGCTTCAGGAAGTGTTAAATTGAAAGTAAATACAAATGCTTCCGATTTATAAGACTTGCTTTCCATAATAAGCTTCTTTGAAAATCTTAAGAAATTTGTCAATCAAAACTTGTTTTGACTTTGAGTGAAAGTCATGCTCGTTTCTTCCATTACTAATATACTCTTCTTTGTGTAACTTATAGAGCACTGTGCAGAACATTGGTATGTTCATTTAGATGACTTTACTCTCAATAAACCTTAATAAACCCATGAAAGCTTCTCTGTCAATTGCGATTTGATCCTTCCACACAATCTTTTTTTGCTCAATGATTCTTACATAATTTCTTTTACAACTATTATGATACCATGCTTCTTTTGCTAATTAAGTCCTCTCCAAGACAAATTGTGGATTCATCGCATTTATTTTTTGCAGCCAAAATAATTTGTTTTGAACCATTTGTAGTAATGCATTGATGTAATATATCTTTTGATTTTTTCATGTACTTTACATTCTTTTTACAAAATATGCATGCTTTTGTCAAAATTTTTTGTTTATTTGTTAATGGCAAATCTACCGCTGAATGAGTTTGTTTGGCAAAGGTTGATTTCATTCTCACCTATTTTGAGAGCCAACCTTTTTACATCACAGAAATGACTGTAACAGCGAGATTGGTAAAATTTCTTTGGCATCTCATGGATTGTTGTAATTAAAGAAGTAGTCTACAAGCTTGAATTGCATTTGGTATCATAAATTATATTCAAAAGCAATGAATGTGAGATGTAAATAAAAAACACGCCTATATTGCAGCACATGCAATCTAGTTGCTCCACATTTTGCTTCTACTTAAGTGTCGCAGCGAGGGGAGAGCTACCAATAAAATAGCTGTCATTTTACTTTTAATATTCTACGAAGTACAATGAATAAATAAAAACAAAAATTATCCTTGGCACTTTGATGAATTTTTGTGATTTTTTGCCCCCCTTTTGGGGTTGCTGTCAGTGGTATAACTACCCATAAAAAAACCTTTGACGCATTTAGATCATTTATCGGATCTTTTGGAACCCTTATGGGTAACAAAAGCTACCAATGTTTTTGTCGAGCGTGCATATCGAAGCTCTACATAGGCGTAGCAATTCTGATGTCGGCGGCGGCTTTAAACAATGACTTGAATGCTTATGTATCATCTATACTATTATTGGCTCTTTTCATATAGGCTTGGTTATTGGTTTTTATCGAACTTTCCGTTAGGAAAAAGCTCTATATAGGTTTTTTTTTTCCATCGTCGTCTGCACCTGAAAATCAATTAGTGTTTAACAATTTTGTTATTTCATAACAGATTCGTTAATAAATCATTCTTAAGCATATAATGCCATATGGATCATAATGCATTACAATTTTTATTGACAGTCCTTATTGATAGTAAAGAATTGTTTACGTCTCATGTTATAGGGTAAGCCAGTCCTAGTTTCTTGGAGACAGAATTTCCCAAAAACCCTCGATTTTTAACTCTAAAAAGTTTTGAGCAAAAGTTTAAAGTTTTTTCCTTTGAAGAGTTACAAAAAATGTTATTGAAAGAAAGTTGTTTATTGTAATCATCCAATCAAAATTGCCAAAAGTAATTTTTGTCGTCGGCATTAGACAATGACTTGAATGCTTATATATCATCTATACTATTATTATTTCTTTTCATATAGGCTTA
>JARUHE010099595.1:0-14960 GCA_031471125.1 Archaeomysis grebnitzkii
ATATATACATATCTGTAGAATGAGAAATTACTTTGAAAATCCCGGTTTTAAATAAACAAAAATGATTGTTCGAAAATTCCGATTGAATGTGCAGTCATTGAAAGACACGTTTGTTGACGATTCCTCTTTTGAAAAGGCGTGATGGCACAACACAATTTCTGCAAGGCGATGTTCAAAGGAGGAAAAATTTCAGGAAATTGAGGCTCAACCAACTTAATGCTTTTATGTCTCACAATACATGGATGATGGCGGTTGGAGGTGTAAATGTTTATTGTGTTACATGATTTGTTTTAGTTTTATTTCTCCTCTGTCGATGCGGTTTATGAAACAACTTTTTGAGCGGTGGAGAAACATAATAATTTTGTTGTGGGACTGTTGAACGTTTTTTTATTTGTATAATCAAATTTTGACATTTTAGTTATTTTTTTGTTTTGATTTGTTTTTCCTTTGTCTTAGTTACTGTTTGATTTTTAAAACCATTTCATATATTTTCTTAATCTGATAATTTAGTATATGATTATTTGTTATATTTCACAATGTGTTTAGTTTTTGCTTATAAGTCTTAAATTAATTATATTAAAATAAAATGTTGATACTTTTTAAAGTTTATATTAATAATAATTAATGGATTTATAAGGCGCCTAACATAAAACCAATTAATCTAACATCACCCAGACAGCATGTATACACTGGGCCATATCCATTTTTTTTCTGGCAAATATGGCCCTGATCTATATGCCGGTTTTCAAACGAAACATGTGTTCCAACTATGGCTCAATTCCGGTCGCCAGATCCGGGCCGGGCTATATTTACACAAAAAGACGGATCTGGGCCGTATTCTGTTCCCGGTCTTCAGCCATACTGTCGCTGTGTTTGCCGGAATAAAACCGTAGCTTGACATTTTTTCAATCATAATAGCCGGTTTTGTTCCTATTAATAAAAATTCACCTTTACTGTCGTTTATGAACAGATGGTGGGTAATCATATAATGTCGAAGTTTTGCTATGCTATGTTCCAATTCAGATTGGGCAGTTTTGTAGTTAGAAAGAGTGGGTTTGAAAGATAAGTATAGTTGGTGATTTAATGAGCTCCAAACATTTATTAGTATATTTGTAAAATGAGGGGCTAGTTCTTAACTTAGCTCGTGGCTTGAACAGTATACCTATGATTTACTATTATATCCAGCCAAGCTGAAGTATTTCTCAAACTGTAGTCCACTGAAGGGTTTCACTATTTTGAATATTTCCATTAGGTTTCTGCTTTGTCTTATTTTGTACAGTGAGTACAGTTGCTTATATACACAAGCTAAGTATAGTTTTCAAATCTCATAAATTTAAAGAACATATTGCTCAGAAATAGTTATTTCTATATTAATTTTAATGATTTTGTAGTATTTGGCTCGTATTGTTTGCAATGTCAAGGAAATTTTATTGTCATTTTGTTAGTTTTTTGACACAATTTTTATAAGATTTATCTTGTATCATAAGCCATGAATTATATTCTTTTTTTGAAATTAGGAATCAGAAGGCCAGGGTTGCCCGTTTTGTCGAGCAGAAATAAAAGGCACGGAACAGATCATCGTCGACCCGTTCGACCCCCACAAGCAACACCGGACGCAGAGTCTGCACTGCCAGCTCATCGACATGGAAGAGGAGGAGGAGGTAGTAATGGAATGAATGTTTCGCTTGCATCATCACCTCATGCCTGCTCATCGTTGTCATCACCCTCATTAATGCCATTAAATGCCATCTCCCTTTTGCGTCATTGTTTACATGTTTTCTCGCAGTGCCAAAGTAATGTTTCTTTCCCATTCGAATCTAGCTGATTGATTGTTTGCTGGATGCCAATGAGTGATTAATTATAAAATGAATTTTTGGCACACTGTTCATTTAGTTTTTCATGAATTGCTTTAGCTGTAACTAAACATCAATAGGACAGCATATTTAAACTAAGCATTTCATCAATATGTTTTTTTATGATTTATTCCTAGTTATTTTGTCAACTGTTTACTGTTATGTTATACTTTACCCAGAATAGCATTTTATGTCAAACTTTATCATAATCATTATAGGAGTAATTTTCAAAAAGAATAATTCTTTGATATTTTTAGAGTTCATGTGTTAATTGAAACTTGAACCCATTATTACTTACATTCATTTGTATTAGTACATTTGTTCTTTAGATATAAGTTACTATTTTACTTAAAAGTTATTCTCATGACATTAGTAGATCTCAAATTCTTGAATGTGGTTTAATTAAATTGTACTTTTTAGATTTTAGTTTTCATAATTTTGTTTGTTCAGTTTAATGCTCATGACTTGTTGGGTTGAATCGTACTTTTATCTGACATAAATATTAAAATATTGATTTGGTCATACGTTAAGTTATAGAAAAATGTTTTTTTTCTGCTATTAATGTTTTGATTGTGATTGATTTTGTGTTTGGCATCAAATGACCTAACAGCTCCATTCAGGAGCCTTTACCCAAATGCTGTAGACACATCTCTTAGTCAAGCTATTTTTCATGACAGTTTAATTGATTAAGCTTAGGAATTCTCATAAATATCACTAGCAGTATCGTTCTTAAAATTCAGTTGAATGAAAAATCTTATAATTAGACAGCATTTACATTGTGTAATTCTTCTTTTTAAACATAAAATGTTCTGAACTCGAACTTGAAAAGTTAAGTCTTGGTTAGTGAAACACAATCGGACACAAAATTGTATAAAGATAGAGAATATAAAATAACAGTAAATCTTGTTGCATAATCGGGATAGGTCTTGCATCAAATATGCTGTTTCTTCTTTCTGAGCAATTTTTTATAAGTCAAGCTGTGAACTTTAAAATAGGATTACCTTTATTATGCAATGATACCAATTGGTTCATTTTTTCAAAAAAAATTATTTTTATTTTTCCTTATAAGATTTATTGTTGTCATGCATTAGGTTTTAGTTTGTGTTTTGCCTGACCATATGTGTATATTACCAATTTAAATTCATTTTTTTTATAAAGAATTCCAATTGACTTAACTTCAGTAAGTTTCCATCTTTGTTAATTTAAATTCATTTTTTTTATAAAGAATTCCAATTGACTTAACTTCAGTAAGTTTGCATCTTTGTTAATTTTAATTCAATTATAACATGTATGGAGTTTACTTTTGCTAAGCAACCTCTATTTTAAGCAAAGACGAAAGTTTAAAATTTTATTAAACTAATTATAAAGAATGTTTGATATTAAACCTTGTTTTTTTAAAACTAATAGTATTGTCGAATTTTTCATGAAATAACCTTAATATGCATGTAAGATTGCAATAAGTGAATCTTTTAAAATTGTTTTAATTTCAATATATAACACATTCATTAAATTATTTTAATTTATTTTCTACCCAAAAAATTATATTTTATGAGAACTCGTTGTTGTTGTCGTTTTGTAATTAAATCCAGCCATTCACAGAATATTCTTCCATTTGAATTATTCCAAAATTTCAATTTCTTATTCTCTAGAAATAATTTTTGTACTGTAATCCATCGATAATCAAGTTTTCATTTTTGTCCTCAATTTAAAATTATTTTGGATATGATGATAAAGTATGTCCTTTCATTATCTCTAAAATACTTCAGTGTTGATAATACTTAACCAATAATCCTCCTGTGTAGTTTAGTGTAAATTTCAATTACAACAACAGTGCTACTTTTGACGTTGATATAGCACTATATAAACTACCAGAAAATAACAGTAAAAATGTTTTGATTCATTAGAACTAGAAGTGATTATATAAAGTTTGTATGTTTGCATGTCATCATTTCTTTATTGTAATTATCAACTCATGTATGAAGGTAAGGAATTGTTTTAATACTTTAATTTCATGAATGGCATCTCCTTAACAATTTTATTGTATTTATGAGTTATTTAGTTTTTATTATAGACATAATTTCTTTTAAATTTGGGGGAATAGGATCAGTGGTTACTTTTATTATTTTTCATTTAGGTTTTTATTCCGTTAGTTCATAATAATAGTAGCCAACTGTCTCATTACAATGTAAACAATAGTAATATATTCTGATTTGAGTTGAATTTTACTGTTCATACATCAATTCTGGAAGACTTAGTTTGTAGAAATGTTAAAGTAACTTGTTTATTTCTGCAAATCTTCAAAACATGTATTGCCAATTCCATACCAATCAAAAAATGATCATACTGCATTAAAATGTAAAGAAATTTGCTAAAATCCACTCAAATACTTTTTTCTTAATAGAAACAAAGTATTTCAACATGTAGGTTTGATCTAATCAACCAGCATATTGACTGATGTAGTCTTTTTACTGGAAAATTTATCTTTGATAATATATATATATTGTCAATCAGCTTCAAGCCTTTGCCTCCGTAGCTAATGTGCTGTATAACTATAACAATAATACAAAAGCATTGGCTATTAACAGACCAGTATTAAGCTCCTGCTCATGAAGTAGTTTTTCCTCACTGGCAAGTTGCCAAATATGTTAAAGAATTTCATAAAATAATAATTATCTTGCATTCAACATCCATTATCTTTTAGGTAGAAAAATATAGCCACCTCTTCTTGTGCCACTGAATGCCTCCAACAGTTCACTATCTGGATAGTTCATAGCTTCATTTGTGAAGTTTGAAAACAATTAACCAATTGCAAAGAGTGAAAATAATTTGATCACTGAATATAACTGATAACTGTGCAGTCCTTAAAGGGATGTAAAAAAACTGTATTAAAGTTCCAAGAAATTTATTTGACCTCTGTTGTGAAGGTAAACCTTTTTTCACGAATAGTACATTCAGATGCAATTTCAAATATCTAGGGATGAAGGGCTTTTAATATTTTAACTGAAACTGATAGGCTATTCATCCTAGGATTTTTATAAGAATCAACAAGTTAACCATTCTATGTGAAAACATTCATTTTATGTGAGACTTTGGTGTTCACTGCCAAGTGTTTAACAATGCTCAGAACATTAAATTCTTATTGAGATATTTTTCTATTCCCAAGTAAGAATATGATCATTAAGAGGTTTTACTCCATTCCTGACATTAATCAAAATCGTTTAGACTGCAATGCAGCAAAAAAGTTGAATTTTTTAATTCACTCACTGATTGGTAGTTATTCATGACAGATGTGAGAAGTGCAATAGTTAATGTGCCTATATTGAATATTTAATTCTTATCCAAGTTACAAGTTCTCTGTGGAATCGTGAAGGAGTTGTGCGAGCAGAAATATATAGATTTCCTCGTTTGATCTACAGAAAATTCATTCAACTTGGCTTGGGCAAAAAAAGTGAATGTTACACAGAAAAAATTTACATTAAAATCTTACCATAACAGATATAAGTTGGAAATGTGCAGTATGAAAATTATATCTGGTTTTGGTCGAATTTATTTTTATTATATCCATCATTATGAAAGTTCAAGCTTAGCTTTGTTAAGTTACACATTTCAAACCATGTATTCAAAAAGCAAGAGATTGATCTGTTCATTATATTTGAAAATATTGTTAGTTTTTTGGTTTATAATTACATAATCTTCAATCTTGATGTCAAAATCTTTTAAATTATGTTTGCATTTTCATTTAGTCTGATACATAAGTTTATTTCTCATTCCTTTTAATCATAGTAGAAAAGTTTGTAATTGTAATCTACTGCTAGTCATTGAAATATAGATATAGCCTTTGTGATTGAATATTTTTTCTGATATTGTACAGTTATTAAATTAATGTAGGTTGAATATAATAATGTTTGAAATTATTTTTTATTGAAGTATAAATCCAATATAAACTATAGAAGGGAATAAAAAATATGAAATTAATTCTTAATTTCTACTCAAAACCCAAGATTAAAAATATTTATTTGCTATCATAAATAAAGAATCTAATTCTCAGCTTTGAAATGTGTAAACACATTAATTATGTGTATTAAAATGATTAAATAAACATAGTAATTACATTTTTTTTTTAGCAGAGACTTAAGGCATCGCTCTTGCTATTGTTAAAAATGTGGACTTATCTTTTTCAAAAGGGGACCGGACATTTTTCTATTTTAGAACAATTTTAAAATTGAATTTAATGAAATTAACTACGTTTTTATATGGACTTGTTGAATTTAGAGCAATCATTTAATATATTTCTGCTATTTGTACTAGTTAATGAACAAATAGAAAAATGTTTAACATAAGACCTCAATTGATATGTTATAACTCTCAATAAAATTAAAAATATCTTCAGCATGGGAAAAATTAATCACAATTTTATAAATGGAATTAATGGGTGAAATGTTAAAAAAATTTCCTCTATACTGGGAATCAGTTTGACCTAAATAGAAGAGTTAAAAGGAAATGTACGTGCACAGTATGATGAAAAATAACCTCTCCCTAGAGGAGAATGATCAAAAGAAGTTCTGGCTAGATCAGACAACTTTTGTAATTGTTGCAAGGGGAAAAACTAAGCAGTGAACAGTCAGCTCAATACTTTAGGTTTCAACATTTTCCACTACAATAGTAATTCTTACGGAGCATGTGGCAAACATAGCGCTAAAGCATTCCTCTTGCAATTATGCAGTGCAAGATCTCGTTTCACCAGAAGGTTGTCAATAAACATTTTTACATTTGAATGCTTAATTAAACACAGGTTGTGAAATAAATACATATTCAACTGCATTCATAGAAAAGCGTGCAGCTAATAATTAATTCGTGATAACCACCAAATCGATGAATTTCACATCTCGGATAATACGAGTGCTGAATACCCTCAGGTTGCATTTCTGAGCATTGACTCGTTTATTTATATAATCAATCGCATAATGGCTCAATTAGAACTTCTAAAGCATACTATCCATTTTCTCAAAAGATATACGAGAAGGTTCTTCTCGCCTTTATCTTAATATCTTTGTTCTCTAAAAAATGATTGCAAAAGCTATGGCAAATGTATGAAACTGAAAAATATTGAATGCTGAAAAGTCTTTAGTAGCACAGTATAAAGAAAGATCGCCTAAGATATGTGTTTATTTTGTCATTTTTCCAACACCAACTGGAATCTCCAATAGGTAGTGTGCTCAATTACTGAACCCCCTGTCATAGAACCGCTTATTAGTATATTCACTTATTTGATTACTGAACCCAGTGCCCCTGGTTCGAACTCCAGAGCCATATGAAAAATGAAAATGATTAGATTTGTACTCTGTTGAAGATAGATAAGCCAAAGCACAAATGTGCACAACGTTTTTTAGAGCTGAATTTAAATATGAAATTAGCATTTTGAACCTAGCTACCTATTTTCGTTAAATTAGTGACTATGCAATAGTTTTCCTACAAATATACAATCGTTTATAAAGGTTTAAGTTAATACAACACAGGTTTTATTTAGGTTTTAATGTAATTACCAATAGAGCTATTCATTTTTGTTTTATTAGTCTAGGCCAGTCCAGTCCAGTCCAGTTTTTCTAAGATTTCTTTTGAATGGCAATTATATTAATAGAAGTTGATGAGTTTATTTTATTGAATCTGAATTACTTAACGGGACAAATTTGGTTACTTAAATGTCAATATTTATTTGCACCAGTAAAAAGATTTTTACACATTATTTTGCCGCCACTTTTTATTTGTTTGTAAATATTTCTCCATCTGCAATAGTTTACAATAGAAAGTTAATCTACTTATTTTATTTAGATAGCTAATTGCTTTTGAAAGTGAAAGTTATATATATGAAACGTTTGCCATAATATTGTAATTCACTTTCCTTTATTACAATGAATTGTTCCAATAAGTCATTGTTTTCAGGGTAAATGAGAAGTGTTTGTGTGTGCATATCTGTTTGCTGAATGCCCTAAAACTTAATTAACACTTCCAAAGTGCCAGACTTGAGATAAAATATTTACGAAATTGTTAGATTGAAAAGCCGTAGAAATTGTTTGTTCATTAACATCATCTATTGTTCCAGTGAAGTTTTGTCTAAGTTGCATAAATGATAATATAAATATACAACACATAGTTTCTGTTTTATTTGCGATGGTTTATTTTACTAAAAGCTTTCCTTAGCCTACACATTCATGTTTGATTATTTTCAAGTGTATTCTCTGTTCTATACATTTAAATTCAAATTTCTTTAATTCAGTGCCTGAATGAAATGCCTCGTGTCATTAATGTAAATCAGAATAAAATCAAATCCAGTTGATTTTTCCCTCAACTTTCAATTTTATGTGGACTTTAAAGTGAAGTTTTTGTGTTTAAACTACGTATGAAGCGATGTGTGGTTTCTTTATGCAGGAGCAAATGGGCATGTTCACATAATGGCTCAAATAGAACTTCTAGAGCATATTATCCATTCTCTCAAAAGAATATTTTTTCATAAACTGTTTTTGTTTGCAGTTATTTCTTAATTCATCTTCAAAAAATCAAATTCAATTATAAATAAATTGAAAGCTTAATAATACAATTTTTATTAATATGATACAAAAACATATGACCTGTAATGTTTGAAAATGGCTTATACTTATTTTCATTCTTAAAATGGATTGCACTCTAAGTAAGTTCTACTGAACAATTTTTGTTTAATCATTACAAACTGTTAGCTGAAATGCAAAAATCACTCACATGTGGCATAAAATATCAATCTTATTTTTGTGAGTTACAAATAATTCAACATCAAAATTTGTGTAGTAGTTGTTATTCAGTATGTTTGATTGTTGAAAACCTCAGGTTGTTCTACAATTTGTTGAACATATATAACATTTCCCCTAATTCTTTGTTCCTTAAAATGGATTTGATGATTAAAAACTCGCCTAATCTTTTTGATGCCTACATGAAGATCGATGGTAAAAGAACCTAATCTACATCGAAAGTTAAAGAAAAATAATGCAATATTCTATCCAAGAAAAAATTGCTTGTTAAATTCAGATTGGTGTGCTCCCATAAAATGCAATGCTTTGTCAGGGATCGCTTCAGTATTTAAAGATAAAATACCAATCGTTAATGATGATTGGAAACCGAACCTTTCCCTTTTGAAACCTTTCAATTACCAATATTTCACTTTTTTCTTTGCAATATATCAATAAGAATATATTTTAATCTTATTTTTACTTAAATAGAACATAGACTCAAAGTATTTCATTAATGTGGTTGGAACAAAAATACATCGATGTATAAATAAGTGCCTTAACTGTATTATTAAAATTATTTTTATACTTCATAAATTGTCTCCTTTTTAATTTCATCTATTAATTTAAAAAATTGCAAAAAATTCTTAAAAGTTGAACAAAAATTTCACTCATTTTAAATACTGCAGTAAAATCAAGTTCTTTTCAATGGCATATGTGTCGAATGACTGTATATATTGTGTAAAATTCATATATTTTTGAATTTTTAAAGTATAATTTGTTACTTTTGTAAATATGTTGTTTTATATTTTTATTATTATTAAAACATGTTCAAGGTGACTTAGTCTAAAATAAACAGTGGCCTGTTATTATTTCATAAATAAAGTTCTTAAAAATTATAATTTTTGTATCCTTTCCCATAGTTTGATTGCTTTTCTTAACCTTCATTGATTCAATTATTTCATTTGCTTTATTTAAAATAGTTCTGAAAAACTTTGCGTCAGAAAAGCATAATAAAATAAACAAATTTATTTATTTTTATTATCTTATGCTTTTGCGATTGCAAGTTCTAATAGTTATTCATGTGAAATTAAGTTGTACATTTAGAAGTTATGAATTGCCTTTACTAACATTATTTTTTAAAGATAGTTTACTTGCAGAACCAACCACTTGACTCCAGGTAACTTACTTTAAATAATGTGTTCGCTTTGATAGGCCTGGTGTACTTATGATGGATTGTGGCAACATGGTTGAAATCTGCAATTATGTTCAATGATATAAGATCGATGGAGGTGTTAACTATAACCACATACATATGGTAGAGTTCTATTTGTTTGATCAAAATCGGAATTTTTGATAGTTTGACCAAATAGTTGCTTATGAATCACCGTAAATTGTGTTGCCTTACTCTTACCAGGTAGATCACAACTTTTTTATTTCGGCTTGTCTTCCTGAATTTTAAGAGCATAAACATGAATTTGCGATTCTGGATGTGTAGGCCTATATTTATGTTTAAATATTTTTTAAGAGTAGTTATTTTTAAACTTTCCGAACATACAACTAATAATGGTATTTGTTTTGCAGATTTAAAAGCTAAACAATTTAATTCTACTAGGCGAACCTTATTAAAATATTCGTCATAGTCCAAGCTGTGGTTGAATGTAATGGGCTCTTTTATGTGTAATGCCTCTTAAGGTAAATGAAGAGAGGCATAACAGTCCCTAGTTGATTCTAGCCAAAAACCTACATGGGAATTATATTGAAGCCATCCAAATTTCACAAACCTGTGGTGGCAAAAAGAATGTTGATTTTCAAGCTCAGTTATAAAATTCACACATTTCTCATGTGTAGTTATGAAAAGTTCTGTTTTCCATAATATGGGTGCCATCGCTGATTAGTTGGATCAAAAATAAACATTTTCGAATGCCAAATCCATTAACCCTCTTACATTTGTACATTTTGATAACCCATAATACAATTTCAAATTTGACGTTTTGAAGATAGGGCATACTATTTTCTTTGGGTAAACTAAGGCATGGCGTTTAATGAAAATTACACTAAGATTAAAATAATAAAAGTTATGAGTAATAGCTGGAAAATTATGTAGTGTTGCTTCCTAAACTTGAACAAAAAATGTATAACATTCTTCCTAAAATATTTTCTCACAAAACCAGCCATTGAGAGAAAACCTACTATACCATTGGATAGAATAATTAGGTTTTGTTTACTTTTCTGTTGGATGGCTAATGCTTCTCAACAGTATTGAACCATCATTAAAACGAAAGGAAGGTCTCACATCTATTGAAAATGACAGGATTCTGGTTCATGACTAACAATATATTGTTTTTTCCAAACCATATTGCTAGACATCTTTACGACTAGATACAGTCATTCTGTAGAATTGACTGCACTGGCCGAAGACAACATTTTTAAAGCCATTTTAAAAAATTACAAAATAAGCAAATTTATTGGACAGTATAACCATAAATATATGGAAGATATATCTTCACTGTGGATGTTAGCAGTAGAGAATATACAGGGTGATTCACCGATATATGGAATGTTTTAAATTAGTTTAATTCAGACATACGAAGGGCAATGAAAACATAGTGCATACTAAATTAAAGGGTAAATCATAATCTTTAATGTGATATAAAGTCAATTCAATATAGCCTCCTTTTTCTCGAATGAGGCGGCGAAGACGAGGACCAACTTGCTCGTAGGTGACACGTAAGGTTTCACCTTCAATTTCCTCCTAAGATTCTGTCTGTTTTCTCTACAGACTCTCCACACTTGGATGAGATATGGTGCAGGCCTTTCACTCCAAGATAGACCACACTCTAAAGTCCATCGGATTAAGATCCGGGGAAGAATGTGGCCATAGTTTCTTAGACCAGAAGGCCTTGAAGTTTGTCCAAATGCAATCATTTTGAGAATTATGGATCACTAATGCGAGCTTTCTGACACTCCTAGGATTTCGTCTCAACTTCTCTCTGGTATTCTTTATGAGTTGTTTTGTTCTCACGGGACCTTTTGGGGTACTCATAACACTTGGTAAGCAGCTACCTGTCTTTCTGAACCGTTTAACTGCCTTGAACACCCTAGACCGACTCACATGCTTTTTCAATAACTTGAAAATCTTAGAAGCTGACATCCCATTTTGGTACAATTTTTCAATGGCTTCGTTCATTGTTATAATTGACAACAAATGTAATCTAACTAGTACATATCTGAAAAAACAATAAGAGCAATTAGTAATCGATAAACAAGAATTGAAATTTTAGTTCACACTTCGGTGTTTTAACTTACAGGGTGTAAGTTAAAACAACGGTAAAAAAATCAGCACACAGAAATATCTAATGTATAGATCAGAATCTCGTACACCATCAATCTTTCACATAGGAACAAGATATGGAGACCTATAGATTTTACCATCTGAAAACTCATCAAGAGGGAATACTTTCATGGTTTTAGTGAATCAAACATTTAAGAAAAAACATGAACCATTAAAGTCCTTGTTGTTGAAAACGGTTATAGTAACATGCTCCCACTTTGGCCTAACCTAACGCTCATTCTATAGCACTTATAGCATTGATATTATATCCAACTTGTATAGTGCCCTAAAATTATTACTATCTCACATAGTGCTTATAAAAAACAGAAACAAGAGTGAATGAACATACAGCTAAAACTAAACAATAACACATAAAATCAAAGTTCCAGAAAATGTTTCTTTGAAAAATCCACCTTCAAATTTTTTGTGGAGACATACAAGAAATGAGCTGTCATTACAATCACTGGAATTACATTCCACAGTCTCGAGCCAAGAATCAAGATAAAAAGAAAACTATTTTGTCCATTGATCTCAGTTTAATAGTCCCTAATTATTGCAACAGCGTTTCGATTGAGTTTTCTCAGCTGTTGAGGTCTTTTGGTTGTGTTTACTGTTTAAACTAGGCCAATTTAAATCGGTATAGTTCAGTGTTGTTACTACGTGCATTTCAATAAACAAAATGTGCAATTAGTCTATATAGTTTATCGGTGAAAATAAGTGAGTTTAAGTTTGTTTAAAAACAAGTTTTTAAAATTGTTTTATTTTGAATATAATTCTTTATATTATTATATTAATTATTTTCTTTCATTTGTTTATAATACAAATATTTCTAAACCTTCAAAAACAATGTTAGTTCACCATGAATTTGATGATAAGTTGGCTGTCTAAAAAATCCTAAAATGTATTATAATTTAAAAAAGTATACATTTTAGGCAAAAATGTCCTTCAGGCGTTCTACCTTAGAATCTCCTGTTATTTAATTTGGTTCAAATAAACTTCTCTAAACCTACAAATAAAAATTTCGGTTAACCATGAATTTCAAATTTTTAATAAAATATGTTTTAATAGGTAAATATTGATTTAATAAAAAAAATCTTTAGTGATATCAGTGTAGAATGTTATGTTCTTCATTTTCATTTAAACAAACTTTTCTGTAAATTAAATATTTTTTATTATTTTGAAAAATATGTGATATTTTGGTAGTCCACAAATCATCCACCGTCCCAACAACAACAATCAGAAGTCACGTCTTTTTTCAAACACAGCTTAGCAATTGTAATAGACTTTTTTTTAAAAAAACGTTATCTTTATAACTCATTAGTTTAGAGAAATGAAGCCTATTTCAATTTCTTTAAAACACAAACTGTACGTATACCAAATTTTGTTGAATGAACTATACATTGTAACACCGGTGAAACTCAGATCGATATATACCGATTTAGGGTGAGCAGCGAACGCAACCATTATGTCAGTGGTTCTTAACCGGGGGTACGTGTACCCCCTGGGGGTACGAAACATCAACGCAGGGGGTACGAGATATGGTGTCAAATTCAATACTGTATAGTACTTAAATTCCAATAATAATAATAAATAACTAATAAGAAATGTTTCAATTCATGAATAATTTTAAAATATTATAATCAAATATAATATATTTTATATTTTTGAGGTAGCATTTAATTTTAATTCTTTACCGTTTTTAACTCAAATCTATGATGTCATTATATTTGTATAAGACAGTGTTACTTGGCTTATACTTACGGTTTGAGACTTAACGTGTTTCATACGTTGTCAATTTTACTCGTATAATACGCGTTCAGTTATATGACTGACACTGTTGCTTGGAAGTTGGACATTGCTCAGTTGTGTTCTGGGCTTCGGAGGAACAGGTTCGTACTGTTGCAGTGTGGTGTTTGTTTGAATTATAAGCGGTATTTTGTGTGATTTCCTGTGCATTTATTTGTTTTGTTTTCCACATCTTGTAGAGATGAATAATCCTAGGATCCGACTTTGTCACTACTTTTGCTATTGATTCAAAATTTTGTTTACTAATTGTGTGTATTTATTTTCAGTGCTGAGCCATGTCCAAGAAACGCAAGTGGAATGATGACTATGTTCGATATGGTTTCACTTGCATGACAGAAAAAGATGGAACTCAGAGACCACAGTGCATACTATGCAGCACAGTATTTACAAATGCAAATCTCAAACCTTCAAGACTTAATGAACATTTTAATAATCGGCACGGGGGTGCGAAGTCGGGAAATGATTTCAATACCTTGAAGATCAAAAGGGGACGATTTGATCGAGGTGGTACCTTACCAAAGCAGGGGTTTGTACCGATTGAGAAGCCATTGTTGCAAGCATCTTACCAAGTTGCATTTTTGTGTGCCAAGAAAAAAAAGCCTCATACAATTGCTGAAGAATTGGTGAAACCTTGTGCACTAGAAATGACAAAAACAGTACTGGGGACTGAGGCAGAAAAGAAACTAAGGCAAGTACCCTTGTCAAATGACATTATCTGCTCCAGGATTCGTGACATGAGTAAAGACATCTTGCAGCAGGTGATTGCCGATATCAAAGCCAGTCCTATCAAAGTGAGTCTTCAGTTAGATGAGTCAACAGACGTCAGTTTTTGTAGTCAGTTATTAGTATTTGTGCGGTATGTGAAGGAGAAAGAAGTGGTGGAAGAATTCTTGTTTTGTGAATCATTGACAACAACCACAAAAGCAATTGATGTGTTCAATATCGTCAAGGATTTCTTCTTGAAGCACGGGATGACTCTCGACATGTGTGGTTCACTTTGCACCGATGGAGCTCCTGCCATGCTTGGAAACAAATCGGGCTTTGCTGCCCGTGTGAAAAAGGAGGTTCCTCACGTCACGGTCACACACTGTGTGCTGCATCGCCATGCCCTTGCAGCTAAGTCATTACCAGAACAACTGAAAAATGTGTTGTCAATTGTTGTGAGTGCAGTAAACTTTATCAGAGGACAAGCCTTGAATCACCGTCTCTTCA
>JARUHE010099706.1:0-14959 GCA_031471125.1 Archaeomysis grebnitzkii
TATTATACCAAATAATGATGATAGACATCATTAGAATGTTGTCAGGTGAAATTTTCGTCTTTCAGTTTTTCATTAAATTTGTTTGGAAATAAAATTTAATCAAACTAAAAAGGAAGATAAAAGAGAAAGATTTGTGTGAGGTTAACCACGTCTTGAAAATATTCAACATTTTCTTACTTCTCTTAAATAAATAAATATTTAAAGGTATGTTTATATATTATTTAGTTGTAAGTCAGACACATAAGATAATACATAAATACGAGGATAATCTATCCTCATATGAACTTAACCCTTTAACGCCTGGATTATTATTATCCTAAGGCAGTGTTTCTCAACAGATGGTTCCCGGAACCACTAGGAACCACTTAGTGGTTCCGGGGACCATCTCATATGGTTCCTGGCTTAAAGACGCCATATTTATAATCACAAGGTATAAAAACGTTTTAAATTATGTAAACGTGTTACTAAGATCGTATACTATGTAAAAAGGTGTCTAAATATTTACAATAAAGCTTTTTAAGTAAACAAAATTCAAATATAAAAACAAGCCTTGAGATCCCGTTTCTTTGATACTTTGGTGGCATTTTGAAAAACTATGACAGCCATGAAAAATGAAAAGTTATTGTGAATATGTTTCACTGAAATTACCACAAATAATTATTAAAATACCATATTTTATGTTAAAATATTTCAAATACGTTTTATAAGTGTATTAAAAAAATATATACTTTGTTGATTTGTGTATGACAAATATATGTTAAATTTCATTTGACAGAACGTTTTCTTAATTGGTAACAGCAACATTTTTAATGGGATATTGTTTTTTGACCAGTGAATAACTTATTACTTTTGCGGTTGTTAGGATAGCAATTAAAACTTTTTATTTCTAATCGCTCAGTTACTTTATTGAATATTCGTAAAGTGATATATGTAGAGATTTTTATTTAAAATAACGATATCACTTGAATTAAAATTTAATGTTAATCATTCTACATTTAGTAAAATGTGTTTTACGTTACAATTTATTTAGAATAGTTACTCGTAGTGGTCGTAATAACTTATTGTATATACTGTGGTTCCCTCGGAAGACGGAGTTGAGAAACCGTGGACTCTAATGTATAGTGTATACTCGTATATACTTTTCCAGGTCTCTCCTATACAAAATACTATTTTATTTCAATATGGATTTTTTAAATTATGTACTTCATCTCAAATTATGAAAATTGTAATTTTGTTATATTCCTTTATTTCATTGTATTATGTTTGATAACACTACAATCTTTATATAGCATACAGTTATTAATGCAAAAACTAATATATATAATATCAAGTTACCAATAAGATTTAAGAATCAGGAAAAACTATAGAAATAATTAAAAATACCACAGCAGTATTTAAAACAGAGTTTAAAATTTTCTGCCGAAGCCGAAGCTTCGGCAAAATATGCCCTTGGATTCGGCTTGCCCTTCGGCCGAAGCAAAAGTGCCGAAGCTTCGGTACACCCCTAATATCTATAACCAACTATTTTATTGTAAATGACTGAAGTGTATTATGATGAATATTTTATAGACTATATACAAAATAACCATACAACCATCATGGAATTAAAAGATAATTTATTAAAATGTTTAGGTTCATGTGTCAATGATAAATAAAAAATAAATATAAAACAAAAAACGAAGTATTTGTTCCTAGTGTAATATAAAATATATAAAAAAAATGAATATGTCATTTCTGTTATATTGAAAAGGTGGATGGATTTGTTATTCTAAAAAATACATTTCACTTTAACTTATGTTTTGCTTATTCAATACATCTATCAAGGAAACTCGAAAAACCGACCGCGATATGTTTTTTTTATTGAATTCACATAGTTGTATTGAAAAAAACGAATTATTTAAATTTATGCTGGTCTTCAATATTTGTTGTTACCGGTTAACGTGCAAATACATTTTTTTAGGACTTGAAACACATGTTTGTATAGGAGTAGGCCTATATACAAAACAAAAAGTATTGTTCTTATCATTACATTACAACTTTAGTATAGTAGAATAGCTCACTTTAAATTGTATATATGTAAGTCTAATAATATATAAGTCTAGTACTCATTAATATAATTTGTGTGTACTGATCATATACTGTGTACCTGATTAGTATAAAAAAAATGTTGGTTAACAAAGAAGATAATCATCCCTACGAACATTGTGTTGCGACATCGCGGATGATTGTACACGATGTCGTGGATGACCGTTCAAGTTTAACTTTTGGTAATCGATGTTTTAAATTATATTATGGCAGACGATAAAGTTTAAATGCTTAGGGGCCTACATGTGCAATAATTTCTGAGTTCGTCATTAAGCTATTGTTGGATACGACTTTAACACTCATGTGGTTGGATAGGAAGTTGGGCGGTTAAGAGTGGCAGTGAGATTGTGAGATCCTATTTGCATTGTATATAAGCTCTGAAGTAGACAGGATGATTCGTCTATTTTGAAGCAGAATACTGACTTGGAGATCAATGGTAACAAAGACATTTTTCCACCAGAATTAACCTCTACAATAAAGATATGTCCTCATCAATAATGATGGGCGATCAATATCGTTAGCGATGTATAGAAAACCATTCAAGTAATATACAATAATTAACTTTAATGATGGAAGTTAATTATCTTTAAAGTTAGATAATTGATATTGTATTGGTGTACGATCATTATCTTGAGTGATATGCGATACACATCGTTATCGGTGTACAATAGTTATGGTTAAAGATAAAACGATTGCTAGGTCGTTGGATTATTGTATTGGAGCTTCCCTTACATTCTTTCGCCATTCATTCGTAAATATCATGAGTTGGATGGCTTGACAGCCAGTCCACTCACATATGTGGTCACTCATTTTTTCAATAACATAATTTAAACATTAAAACTTCAATTTTGTGAAAAAAACATAACAATTTTTTTTAAGAAAACAGTTAATGCAGGACAGACTCGCCACAGTTGGGAAAGATTAAAGATCTATCACACCAACATTTAAATTTATAACTTCATTTAAAAAAAAAACAATGTATGAAATATTTTGTTTTAGATACAATAATATATAAATGCTCTCGGCGACTTCAACGGCGATTTAACCCCGCCTTATCTTATGTAATAATCATCGTTAGTCATGAAAAAATATCGTTAGTGATGTACATTACTTATCGTTAATGATATACTTTATTTAATGTTAATGATGGACACGAAATATCATTGATGATGTACCATAATTATCTTTAGTGATGTACCATACTTATCGTTAATGATATACTTTGTTTAATGTTAATGATGGACATGAGATCTCATTGGTGATGTACTATAAATATCGTTAGTGATGTATCATACTTATTTAATGTTAATGATGAACACAGAATATCGTTGGTGATGTACAATAATTATGGTTAGTGATATACCATACTAATTGTTAGTGATGGACTTTAATTAATATTATTGATGGAACAAAAATATATTTGGTGATGTACAACAATTATATTTGTCGATCTACAATAACAAAGTATAACAATTATAATTAGCTATGTACAAAAATTAGTGTTAGTGATGTACAATAAATATCGTTCTTAATAGACAATGATTATCTTTAGGGAAACAAAATAAATAAATAAAATGATTATTGTTAGCGATGTAAAGTAATTATATAAATTTAGTAAACAAATACAAAAAATTCTTAAAATTGAAAAACTTTAACTAAAACGAACTAAAAGCTATATTATACTTGGATTTTAATGTGACATGCTTAAACAATGGCTTGTTCCCTATATAAACTAATATACTTTGAAGTTAAAGAGCCATATTATATCTGAAAAACACCTTACTCCATAAATGACTAAGTGAGCTTACTTTTAATTTAGATGCTAATTACTTAAATTAAATTAATTTAAATTAAATTGACTGCACTAATTCGTTGGCCTATGCCAGTCGAGGTTACGTGACCATTTTTAAATGAAGAATTTAAAAGCAAGTTTAAATTTCATTAAAAACTTCAGTTAGTTTAATTTATGAATATAAAGTAATTTTTTCGCTTTTTAGCACTATAATATTAGTTGTATGTGTAATAGTACAATCAACTAAATAATTTAATTTAATTTAATATTCCACTTGAACCTTACAAACTTGATTTAATTTAACACTCAACTTAACTCTTACCTATTTAGTTTCATTCAATTTAATATTTCGCCTGAAGCTTATAAATTTGGTGTAATACAATTTAATATCCCCCTGAAGCTTATAGATTTAATTTAATTAAAACTAATTACATTTTGTTCAATTTAATTGAATTCCATTTTATTTAATATCATACCTAAACTTTATAAATTTGTATTATGTTAACTAAATATTATTAAATTTAAATTTGTTTTATTAAACTTGATATTCCACATACATTTTATTTGACCTTATTTGTAGTGTTAACTTAGGTTTAACTCAATTAATGTAATGTGTAGTTCATCGCTTAAGTGTGTCTAATAATTTGTGTACATATATGTATACAAAGTATTGAATTAATTTAAGAATACACAATCAAAATGTAAATCCGCATGACAATATGGATAAACTTCGTTTCCAAAAAACTTAATCACATATATAATTTAGCTTATAAAGCCTGTTGATTTGAACAAAATAATAAACTAAATAATATACTGAAATCATAGATTAATGAAGGTAAATATTATTTGAATTTTACCTATATGTATTTTAAATGTTATATTATAGTTCTTATAAATTGTGTATCTCAATTAAGTAATCAATTGTTTCACATGGCATTTATCAACTAGGTTTTATTAAGAGAAGAACACTAGGGAAGCTATAATTTAATTGCAGAAGAAGATTAATATTCATAGAAGCAACAAAGTCTAATTAACTTAATTATGAAATGAATTAGGCAATAAAATTGGAAATTATATTTTTGTGTACAAATTCAGATTCATTAAATACTAATTTTAACATCATTAAAAGAAGTGTGAATAGAATAAATGAGGCAGATATTCTATTATATTGCGTTTCTATGTATTCTATGAAATTACCTTTGTCTAGGTAAGGAATTATAATTTTTTTATTGAACTTCATAAAGTAATTTTAGCATAAATGTGTTTTATTTTCAATCGCATTACTTTTATTGTCAATACGAAATTCAAAAATTACCAGTTAACCGATTTTTGTATTTGTGTTATAAATTTAAAATGCCCTCAATAATAAGTTTTTGTCCTGCAATTAACGAAAATGTATATATATAATTTTTAATAAAAAATATGTTCACGAAGTATTGTTCGAAACAATGCAACCTAAATCATATACATTTAAGATCAATTTAGTGACAACAAAACGTTATTGAAACAAAACATTGGAGAAATTCTTTATTTTACAACACTATTCAATTTTAAAAACTCGTTCATAACTCTTGCAATTGTTTCGGAAATACCTTATGAATACAATGAAAACCAGTTTGTGCCATTTAGAAATATTTACAAAAATAAAGATACATATTCAAACTTTTGATGAATATTTGTAGAGAACGATAACAGCAAAATTACCGTCTAATTCACAGTTGCCGGATAAAATCTCACATTAGTTTTTCTTCTATTTTTTAGGGGTTTTCGTGCACTGTTTTTTCTTGGTTTGAAACAAAAAATTAAATTAAAATTATCACTAAGTAAATCATTCCCTTTACCCTAGTTGCTAAGGACACAAATGAAATAAAACTATTTTGAGAACTAACGTAATAATATTTCTTATCTTCATTCGTCTTAATTTTTCTTATACAGTTAGGTAAGGTGTCGTATTGTTAAGTTGTGTTTGAAAAAACAGTTTCTATGAATGAAGTATGATTGTTGTTGCTGGTGTTTGGGCAGTGTTTGATTTGTAGACTAAATCGAAATTTTGCCATTTTTTTTGTAAATAATAAAATACATTTTTTTTATAGATAAGTTTGTTTAAATAAAAATAAACATGCAGCATAACATTTCATAATTGTATCATTGAGGATTTTGCTTTGTAAAATCAGTATTTACTTATTAAAACATACATTTTGTAAGGGAGTTGAAACTCATGGCTAACCGAGATTTTTATTTGAATTTATACTCTGTATGTACGCCACAGTTTGGTTAAGTAAGGTTAGTTGAGGTTCTGTATTTTTTCTAAGAATTTAGAAAGAAAATGATTGTAAAAACCTTTATTTATAAGCAGTTTCATTACACGCTGCCCAGTGATTAATTATAAAATACAATTGCGTGGGCGTTGGTAAGTTTTAACCATTTTAAACAGCTGCATTACACATGAGAAAAATCAAACTTAAGTTGAGTAGAAAATAAAAACAAAACAATATTTTTCTTAAATACCAAACTCTAAAATATGTTTAGGTCTATATGAAAAATCGTAAAACATAGTATTTTTGTATGATCATCATAACAGTTTAGATTAACCTGAAAGCTATGCAGGTAATTTCACACATATACACATGGTTGTTTAATTAATGACGTCATGGGTATGGTAATTTGAAATGTAATTGTAATTCAAGTTAATTGAAAACTTATTAGATTTAAAGTGAACTCAATATAAGTATAATTGTTGTCTTAGCTCTAAAAACTTCATGTGATTTCTAAGCTATTTCAAAAATTAAGTACTTTCATTAATTCCATATATGTGTTTTTATTATGTAATTTGTATCGTGATTTAACGAATCCGGGCATCTTATCATTTTTGAGACTTTAAAATTTATTTTTAATGTTTATGATTTTAAATAATAAACAAAATTCCAAATGATTATGGGGTTGAGAAAATCAAAAATTTGATTAAATAAAAACGTTTACTCACCATCAGTATAATTTGTATTTTATATGTTTTGAGGAGTAAACAATTGTACACAAAAGTCATAGTAGTTTTTTAACCCAACAAAATTACAAATATTAGTGTATTGTTCAATAAATAACTCAAAGATTGTTTGGAATGTTTTTAAGTTTTGAAAAAAAAAATTATGACAACTAAATGATAGATTGGCACTTTTTATTTTTGTTTTGGTTTGTGTAAATTAGAAACATTTAAGGATTTTGGCCATCACAATGTCAACCATTGTTAACACCGATACACCTGTTCCCAAAGAAATGCAAAATGCAGTTGAATTTTAAAGGTATTGATTGAAATCTCCAAATGTATTATTTTTATGTGAAATTGTTTTAATTACATAATAATTTCCTTGATGTCTGCATGATAGTCAATGCATGCACTGGGTAGAAATAAATACCTCCATTACAATCCATTAAAAATTTCAATCACATGAATCAACTGACTAATAAGACTAGACGATGTAAGAAAATAAAAAGTTATTCAGAAGATTGAAATAAAATTTTGAGGTTTCGAACAGAAAACGCGAAGGTAAATCCTTAGATGAAAATGGTAAACAGATGAGAACAACAAAGCAAAGCGACGTTGGGGGAAGCAATGAAATCAATGTGTTCAACAATGTATGTCTTATATGCCCATGTGAGGATCATATTTAAAATATTGTTTAAAAGTGTGTTTTATCTCGTCGGTTATGATGCACTATACTACACAATTTGGTTTTGAGACGCTATACTTCAAGTTACACAAATAAAACGTTTTAAACTATTTTCGAATCAGTGTATTTTGTATTTTAAACTTTTTATCATTTGTTGTTTTGATTTAATAAGTTCAACAATGTTTGCAAGGCTTAATCACGAATTTTGAAAAGAAAATACTAACTGCCATAAAACATCAATCCCCGAGAACAATAAAATATAGTATTTCATCCAAAAATCATCCCATAACCGTAGCTTTGTATTTTTCCAACATTTTTAGGCGATATTTCTTTTCTGCGAGAACCATTTTGTGTATAACATAAATATAAACTCCGCATCTGGCGTGGAAAAAAGTTGGAAGAAATCAATGTTTCCCAAAATAGACTTAATTGATTTTAAAATTGTTGATTTATTCAACATGATGAACGCATAATAACCGTATTTCTTAGTTTTTTGTCTCTTTGGAATATATTACATGAACATTTCCTTACAGAAAGATTTGGATAAATGTGTCACCATTTAAACAGTTGAAGTAAAATTAAACTTTGGTATATATACAACAACAAAACACCGTTTATGAGTTGTGAAGCTTTTATGAGTAGAGCATACAAAAAAACACTAATTGCACTTTAATATTCAAATGATATAAATAAACGATCACAAGTCTTAATTAATAAATTATATTTAGTGAATGAGAACACAAACGAGTTCATATTCTAGTAATTAAACTTCTTTATCACATTAAGTTCACACGAGTCGATACATGTTTAAAATATAATGATTTACGTTTTAATTGAAATCATTTACGTAATTAGGTTTTTTGAATTTTAAATAACAATTTTAGTTTAACCAAACCTTAACAACTGACTATTGAGTTGTCCTAATTAACTTTCCTTTAAGCTCCAAGTGAATTTTTCAATTAAATTTGCTTTAAAATTGTTATGTGACCTCAACATAAGCTCAAGCTTTGTAGACCAAACGTGAACAATCTTACTGTAAAATATTATAGCATTCCGCTGCTCGGTACTTCTATTTGTTCTTAGTTAAGTTATATAGTTTTAACATTAAAAAAAATGCAATAAGTTTGATATTCTCAATTGTGCAGTAACTATTTGATTATATTGTATATTAGTCTTAAAACTACTCCATATTTCATTTAAGGCTTGAAGAATATGAACACTTTATACTAAGAACATAACATGCTGTTAGTGCAGGAATCACTATCCTGCACCAATTTTTTATAAATGCTAATTTCTCCATTTAAAAAAAAAAAACAATTATAAAATATAAAATAAAACTGGCAAATGCATCATTGTGAATATGATACATGCTATAAAGTATATAAGGTGTAGGCATAGACAACTATTAAGACATGACATTCAATAATAATTTGTTGAACAATCTCTTCAGCCAATCAATAGCGAGATATCCGATTTATTCTGGAATTTCTACGTCATAACGGTGACTTCATGCAACTGCTTCAACATTTTAGTCGTTCATTGTAATGGATCAATATCTTCGTATTGGAAGGTAAAACTTATTGAAGTCATCAAAGATACTTGAGGCACAAAAAAGAAGTAAGAAGGAGTGTGAAGAACCATGTCATATCAATCACTGGACTGAAGGAGGAGCTGATGCCGAAATCATCCCATTGACATCTAGAAATGGATGTGTTTGAAAATTCACGAGACCACGAGAAATCTACTGAAGTAGACCTCTAGAATTGAAGAGTCCCCGTCGCCAGAAGAACCAAGCCCTTCCATTATCTTATTGATATCTAGAAGTTGGCGTGATTAAAAATACAGGGGTACCACAAGAAAGTTATAAATTATTTAGTTAAAGAAGTTGAACATTTCATCTTCTTCCTTTATGATCAAAACTTGTGAGCAGATTAAAATTGGTTGCTAATAATTATTTAATTATTTAGTTTTTAGTGTTGAGGCTTAAAATGTTAATTGTTCTATAAAGGCATGCAAGATGCATGCATTTTTTTACCAGTAGCCAGCCTCAAGAGAGAGGTATTGGCTTTGGATTAGGGAGTTTAGCAGTGGTCGTGCAGATTTAACCTTGAAGATTAATCTTTTGGCCACTGTCAATTTCTGAGTTTTGCCTGTATAAATTTATTAAAAACATAAACGAACTTGTATTTGTATGACTGGTGTTACATAAGATGGATTAAGTCATTAGACTTATGTATGGCCAGTGTTATAGGAAACGGTTAAACTGTTAAGCAACCAATTGCTAGATTTATTGAACACGATAATTTGTTTAAAGTTTCGATATAAGTTAAATGGAAACAAAACAAATCTGATAGCCGTTGATAAATATCAAATATTAAATTATGTTTGAACTATAGTATGTATCCAATGTTACATCAGTTTTGTAAATCGGTAAGACAATCCTGTCATATAGTTATTTCAAATTGAAAGTAAGAAAACATAATGTAAACAGATGTCATGCCATCTTTTTTGTAAACAAACAAAACTTTATATAAAGCCACTAATTAAAAGTTCAAACTCTATTTTTATTAAACTGTTGCTACCATATTTGAAAATCTAACCTTCTGCTTTGTTTCAGCAACACAAAAAGCTTTGATATGTTTCATATTTAGATATATTGTGCATACTAAGTAAAAGTTATATCAAACCATATATAAAGCGTTACATTTTCAACTGTTTATTAATAATAGGTTGATTGTTAATTTGTTATTTATCTGGCAACTACAAATATTCCTTAGATAATATTGTCACAAAGCTTAACGAAATGATTGTTGATGTGACCATACATTTAAATTGTTTTAGGCAAAACAGAAGAACAAAGTGGAAAATATACTCAAATAATCCACACAACCTATAATTTGATATGTGTATTGTTGATGTCATAATTTTATTGTTATAAATCTAACGCTATTTTCGTGATAATGAGTGCCTCCAATTTTAAAAGAAACCTTCATAACTCCTTAACCACTCATGTACGCACTAATTAGTGGAGAATAAAAGTTTCTTAGAATATCAAAACATAAATGAATTTATTAAAATAACAATGAAATATTCAATGAGTGAAGTTCTGAAAAGTGCCTATTTTTTCCGATCTACACCCTTAACTTATTTTAGTTGTGTTGGAGGTTAAATTAAAGACTATTTTATGATATAAATATGATAAGTTCAATGCACAAATGTGATTGAACATCATACAAAATCATCACTACATTTATGGAGGAGTTATACAAACACATACAAAATAGAGTTCACTCTAATAATGTTTATTTTACAAACTTTTCGAAACACTATAGAAGCACACACCAGATGAGTGGTTCATTCAATGTGGGACGTGTTGTAATAAACAAATCCGGTGTTCCCGTGGACCAAATGTGCATTAAATAACGTTGTTAGGAAGGGAAGAAATAATCAAATTTATCATAAGCAAATGAACAACTTTAAAAAACAAATTAAACAATCATCGTTAAATAAATTATTTTATTTTGATTCCCGTGAGTTAAGCTATGAGTGCAAAACACAAACTCCATCTACAAATCAACAAGGCCCAGTCCGCAAGGTAGCCCATCTAATTAATAGCAATAGGTAACGCAACTAACCTTCGCTAGCAGGTTCACTTATTATGTTTTAAACATGATTCAACAATTGACATTGAGATACTATAACGTGTGATATTGATATGAAGCTTAGAATAAACAAGTACGAAAAAATTCGTAAACGTATTAAGGCTGTGACCGAGTAAAAGGTTGGAATACAACAAAATTACTATATATACATATATATAAAATACAAAAATAAACTATTTTTTCATAATTCATAATTGTTTCAATAAATATTCATTTAAAAAAAACATTCCGGACAATATTGTTCAGAATTATATATAAAGCTCTTCCAGTTAAATAAAAATATCTGTAAAACAAAAATAAAAAAAAACTTTCTTCAAAATTTTACTAAGTTGTGCTTAACCAAGATTTAAAACGTATTATTTCAATAATTATTTAATTTACAAAAAAATTGTTCGGGACAATATTGTTCAGAATTGTATATAAAGCCATTTCTGTTAAATAAAAAATATCTGTAAAAAAAAACTTTCTTTTTTTTTCATAATTATACTAAGTTGTGGTTAACCAAGATTTAAAGAAAAAAATTAAAAATAAACTTTTGTGAAAAAACTCGCATCTGCATCCGCCCCAACAATCAACTGCGACTTAAGCGGCTTGACTTTGTCACAGCCTTAATATTCGTTGCTTAATAATGAGTTCTTAAAATTGTGTTAAAGTCGACATAGAAATATTAAATTAACTATTAGGTTAATGTAATGCCAGAGTTCACTATTAGCCTCGTTCTGTGTTTTAGTTGTAAATTTGCAAAGTTTGAACACTTTTATTATGCTTAAAAAATGTACTTGAAGAAAATTGGTTTTATTATGTTCTGAACAGGTTTTAGTATGTCTTGAAGCAATTGTATAACAGTATATCGTACCATAATAACTATGTTAGCATATTTGTATTACAAATCATGTTTTATGATTATTATTATGAAAAAAAAAAACATTAAATAGTTCGTTTGTTTCATAAATGTTCGACGATATTTATTACAAAAAAACAAGGAGTGTTACCAAACGTATTCAAACCATGTTTTTTTCATATTAAGTATAAAACAACAAAATAATTAAATATAAATAAATTTACGTTTGTGTATTTATGAAATAACTAGAGTTTGATACAACGTATAGTTATGTTGTGCGATCTGCTTTAATCCATTCAATAGTATCTACATGAGCATACCAAGACAGTAAAATGGCTCAAAAACATTCTACAAGTTACAAATAACAAACAATTGGTTTAATTCACTGTTTCCATTGCTCAAATCACATCTACACTAATACCGTAGATTCGAACTTCGTAACTATCGAGGTTCAAAATGTCTTCATCATTCATTTGTTCAAGGTGTTGGTTGGGGGTTGTGTGGTTTACATTGTCCGATTTTCATACTTTTGAACATGCTTCATAACCTTAGTACTGTGATACTCATTTTATTGCATGTTTTGTTTCTCTATTTTGTTGATGTTTGAAATGTTTTTCTTAATAAATCATATGCGTTGCGTTATTAGATAGGGAAACTGACGCCTTATTCTAATAAGCAAACATCAAATTAACTTTTGATCAAATTAAATATTTTTTCTACAATTACAAAAAGTTACAATTTTTAAAATAAACAAAATTGTAGTCTTTGAAGTTCAAACGACGTTTTTGTTTATCTAATAATTATTTTATCGTAATCAAAGAAAGATCAGAAAAAAGTTCTTAATTTATTTTGTTATTATTCGCTTTGTTTTGAATTACTAAAAACAATACTTACTTTTCTTTAATGGGGTTTATAGTTTTCCGTTACAGCACAAACATATTTATTCCATGGTATTTCAACTGTCCAATATAACTGATTAAAAACAATGAAATTTAGGCTAGTGTTGGCAAAATAAATATGAATTTTTTAGGCCCAAACTGAGAAGGAAAAATATTGCCGGACATATACCAATCCAGTGAATAAGCAAGACTAACTGGTAGACGATGTGGGAGTTGAACCCAGTAAAACAGACAAAAGTTTCACTCTGGAAGAGCCAAGGACTATGCACCCAAAGATGGACCAATCTTATTAAAAGTAAAACATCCACTTCATTATTCAATCGTGAACAAAATTATATATTTAATATTTAGTAGGTTCAAAATTATAAGAAAATGAAGAAAATAAAACGCTTTATTATTCACCCAATCCGTCAAAATCCCTTTTAAATATTTTGTATGTTCAGAAAAATCGTGAACACAGCTATGTATATAAGGCAAAGGTAGGAGATGGCGCACGGTACTATTACCCAATGCGTCAGAATCTCGTCTAGAAACTTGTAGGTTCAGAAAAATTTGAACAAAAAAAACAATATATGTAAGGCAAACGAAGTAGACGCTCGTTACAATTCACATAATGCGTCAGAATCTCCTTCAAATATTAGTAGGTTCAGATTAACCGTGAGCAAAAAAAATATCAATGTATGTGTTGTGTTCGTATATCTTAAATGATTCAAAAACAATTATATAGAAACTACCTTGCTTAGTTTCAATTGTGGTTACATTTCATGAGCTAATAAACCTATACAGTATATGCAATGATGATGCATATTTAATGGATAATTCATTGAAACGTAACAAAATGATAAAAAAGCAATAGTGTGTCTGTTGCTTAACAAACTACCAGCTATATTTATTTGGTACATAAATAACATTTTTGCAATATAGCAGAAGCTACGGTAAACAAATCAAAAGAGAAATGATCAACGAATTGCATGACACAAAATAACAGAAGCTCCGGTAAGCAAATCAAAAGAGAAATGATCAACGAAATACATGACACAACATAACAGAAGCTCCGGTAAGCAAATCAAAAGAGAAATGATTAACGAAATGCATGACACAAAATAACAGAAGCTCCGGTAAGCAAATCAAAAGAGAAATGATCAACGAAATGCATGACACAAAATAACAGAAGCTCCGGTAAGCAAATCAAAAGAGAAATGATCAACGAAATACATGACACAAAATAACAAAGGCTCCGGTAAGCAAATCAAAAGAGAAATGATCAACGAAATGCATGACACAAAATAACAGAAGCTACGGTAAGCAAATCAAAAGAGAAATGATCACCGAAATGCATGACACAAAATAATACAAAAAATAATTTGAGGAAAATTCCTTGAAGGAGAAATTAATTGTTCCTTTCAAAAATTTCCCGACACACAAAATGATGTTGAAAGCCACTAATGAGTTTGAAGAATGGTTTCAATGGAGGATGGACCGTCCATGTAATCCTCGTGATGGATCGTGCCTCACCTTGGAACAGATAATCATTCCTTCAGCGTCGGTTGATTCCTTCATTAAGTGAAAGTTTCTTCTGGGAAGGTATTTGGTGTTTATTAATTTAGCTTCCTTTGTTAAACAATATAAAAGTTTATTTCAACAAAATTAGTTTTATTTCATCCCGACATTTATTTTTATATTAAATATTTATTGTATATCAACAAGATGAAACACGTCACCATAAACTCTTCTTTTTATGCAACATTTATGACTGAATTTAACCTAAAACCAGCTGATCCATACGTTTGTATTTTGTATATTGTCTGAGCTGATATTACTCGTATTTTACGACATACTATTTTCGTATTGAAAAAATAAATATATTACGTTCATATATACACGTGTATATATACATATATATATATATATACATATATATGTATATATATACATATATATATATATATATATATATATACATATATATGTATATATATACATATATATATATATACATGTATGTATGTGTGTAT
>JARUHE010099817.1:0-14958 GCA_031471125.1 Archaeomysis grebnitzkii
AAAACTTTAAATTTTAGAAATTAAAAGTTTATCCCAAAAATCTTAAAATTAAAAGGCCGATATTTTATTCTAAACAAACATTGCTCAAAAGCTAAAAATTACAAATTTATATGACACACCACTTTTTGTCACATTTTGAAAGTAAACCCTATATAGAGCTTCGCTACTACGTTGAGCGCCCGATAAAAATGAACCAACATATATATGGTGTTAGAAGATTCAATGATGATAGTCCAATCGTAAAACATATGACAGAGAATGAAAATCATGTAATTAATATTAAAAATAGCCAACTAATTTTAAAAGAGAATGACATATTTAAACGAAAACTAATTGAATCCATATTTATCCAATAGTCCAATAACTTTAATCAGAACCAATGTTCTTACAACTTAGACAGTTTTTTCGAGAAAACTTGTAACGACGCATATAACGTAGATAAAAAAGATTATCCAACAACATTTCAGTAACCCAGACATAACATGATTTTGTGACTTTATATGCCTAAGTTCAAATTAATTGATGTGGTTTTGTATACATGACTACAGGATTTTGTTCATTTTACTTGATTTTGTTAAACATTTTTAAAAAATCTGAAGAAGGTGGGTCGCATCCCGAAACATACTTTGTTTTTATTATTTTTAATGAAATAAAAATAATTTTTTATAGTGTGGAAGTAAACCTTTTTATGTGTTTGAGAAACTAGTAATTTAATTTAGTTTTTCAAATTATTATTTCATATGTACTATATATAATATGTTGTTTACAATGAAAAATGTAATTACGACTTAATTATTGCAACAAACAACTGCACATTTAAACATGCAATTCATTAAAATAAAACATAATTTAAAAATGATTTTAAACATTCTACAAATGAGATCATAACTTAAAATGAGGATATTCAATTATTTTTTAAAGGTTCGGACAGGACCAAATAAAAAAATGTAATTTGTAGACAACGTTCCTTTAAAATAATTTTTATTCGATGTTTCATGTTTTCGTGTTTTGTTTGCCCAGCTTACCATTTGCTACTTTTATTTTACTTATTTTTTATATTATTATTGTTATTTCATTTACTTTCGTTCTATTTATTTTTATTTTTATTGTTCCTATTTTGTTATTTTTATTTTATTTACTTTTTTATATTATTATTTTTTTTCTATTTAATTTTGTTCTATTTATTTTTATTGTTTCTATTTTGTTATTTTTATTTTATTTACTTTTTTATATTATTATTTTTATTTTATTTACTTTTGTTCTATTTATTTTTATTGTTTCTTTTTTTTTATTCTATTTACTTTTTTTTTTAATTATCATTTTTCTTTTATTTACTTTTGTTCTATTTATTTTTATTTGTATTGTTTCTATTTTGCTATTTTTATTTTATTTACTTTTTTATATTATTATTTTTATACTATTTACTTTTGTTCTATTTATTTTTTTTTTATTTCTGTTTTATTATTTTTATTCTACTTACCTTTATTTTATTTATTTTTTATATCATTATTTTTATTCTATTTAGTTTTCTATTATTTTTTTTATTTTTTTGTTATTTCTATTTTGTTCTTTTTATTCTATTTACTTGCATTTCATTGCATTTTGTTTTATGGATTACAAACGTAAACATTATCCATTGTTGTAGATGTTTCCAAACTTACATGCAACCGTGAATTTTTTGTTTCTTATAATTGTTTGTTGTTTGGTGTGAACTAAAAAATAAACGTCTTATAGCCAATGTAGTTTCATAAAAATCCACATATTAATAACAACAATTATTAATAGGATGTGCATACTAATAACAATAATAATTATAGCTTTTGTGTAGCACTGAGTTTGTTAAATAAATACGGGTCAACGTTTCACAAGTTTTGTTATTACTATCCTCAATCAAGGGTAGAATGCAACGTTCAGCTACTCCATAATGGAGTCAACATGGCTATGGAGTATTGAACTTACAGGCGAATGTTATATTAACGTTGCAAAAAAATAATTTTCAACATTTAAGCTACATCTATTGTGTTATATATTTTGTCTAAATAAAACGAAACTACATTTAAAAAGCAAAGATAAATAAAGAACATTCAAAAAAATATATTTGAAAGAACAAAAAAATATTTTATGATTTTAAACCTTTGATTGATACAATCGTTAATTAAGTGTTGATATTGTTAGTTTTGGATAATGTTAATATTTCATCGTTGAGTATTTGCTCAACCTTCATGTCCTTTGAATAATCTGATGAGCACAAGACCACACTAATGAGCTATTATTATCCACACTTCATAAATTTCTGACCATCCTGGTCAGGGTATTGGTCTTTATGATCTAGTCGGTAAATTAATGAAGAATTCTTGAACATATACTATAATGTGTATCCAATACCAAACAAGTAATTACATCGTGTGTGTAAATAAATATGTTCTTAATTAAGTATTTCTTAAATGTTTTGTGTTGCGATACAATGGTTAATACCTACTAGATTTTACTGGATATACTAGATTTTTATTTGTTGTTTGTATTGTAATGTTAGCAATGATCGATAGTAAAATGCTTGGTATATTTTAAGTAGGCGGAGTCAGGATTTTAAACAATAAAATGAAAAACAGCTTTTTTAAACGAATTTAGTTTATTTTTATATACTTAGTTCTTAGTCTGTACAATAAAAATGCAACAGGTATCACATAAAATATGTTGGTTACCAAAACTATTTCAAATCTAAAGAAAATCTTGTGGTTAAATCATAATATAATGTCGGTAATAATTTCAAAATCATTTCTATTTTAAGTTATGATATTAATTTTTCCAATTTGAAAATATTGCAGCCAAATTTATCCAATGAAGTGTATATTTTAGATTAAAATCTTGTATAATGAGAGCCATAAATCAAGCCAAACACTAAGTTTTGCATCTTAATTACTGACAACCCTTTCAACACGTGGTTGATTATGGCATTCAGAGCACTGCGTTTTGGTTGGAGAGTTAAAGAGTTGGATCCCTTATCTATAGATGTACTAGCTATAAAATCTTCTCGAATTTACAATCGCTACTGTTCTTGGTTTATTAAAACACGATAATTATATTAATTATTATTATTAATTAACAAATTCGTTTGTACGAGTTTTATCTCTGTGGTTTAAGGAAAACAATTTGCATTGATGCATATTTTAACGAGATTTTTCTTTCCAGTTACAAAATATTTACATTAATGTTTTTTTATGAAAATAATTTACTAATAAGATTTTTTGTTGTTAGTTAAATATTATGATTTTATGAGCATTATTAAAATAGAAAGGAATATACATTATATTTTAGACTCAAAATAATTATTTAATTTTACTGATATTTTAATGTTTTCATTCGGATTATTCTTTCCAAATAATGCGTTTTTTTTCTATATGTTGTATTTTGATTTTTTACATTAACATTGTTATTATTTTAATTATCCTTTGTTTTTTATTGAAAGTTGGTAAGTTCATTTGAAAACGTTTTAGCAATATTAGTTAAAATTGTATTTAATGTAAATTCTGACAAAGAAACATTTTTAGACAAATATTTCATCAATAACGATTTAATATGTTCTAGAACTAAACACTATAATATTGTTAATAACAGTCTTAAACTTTTTCACAACTAATGTAAGAAGTTAGTTAAAATAGTTTAAACTAACATTGAAAATAAAAAAAACACATTCTACAATTATTTATAGTTCAAATATTTATAATTTAAAATGTAGTTGAATAACTGATTGTTAGCCGAATGCTGTTTATTTAATAATCGTACATAAACCTATACAAACAAAGAAAAAAATGCTTACATGTTCACCAAATTTAAACAAAAACGTTAACAAAATAATTATCTAAAACAAGTTTATATGTTAGTCTTCAAAAAGTTAATGTGCAAAGAAAAATATTGTTTAGTAATCACTACTAATGTTTAAATAACGAATTATTTAATACATTCAATGCAAGTTTAATGTTAATTGTTATCAATATAATATTCATTGTTATCATTATAATATAAATTGTTATCAACAAAATATTAATTGTTATTAATATTAATTGTTATCAATATATTGTTAAGTGTATGTTAATTAATTGTTAAAAATTAATTATTATTATCAGTATATCATTAATTCTTATCAGTATATTATTAATTGTTAAGTATTTGTTAATTAATTGTTAAATATTAATTTTTAACAATATATTATTAATTAATGTTAATTGTTTGTTAATTAATTGTTAAATATTAATTGTTAACAATAATTTATTAATTTTTAGTTAATTATTAGTTGTTATCAAAATACTATTAATTGTTATCAATATAATATTAATTGTTATCAATATATTATTAGTTGTTAATTGTGTGTTAAGTAATTGTTAAATAGTTTTTTTTATCAATATATTGTTAATGGTTATTTTTTAATTAATTGTTAATTGGTAAATGTTTTTATCAATATCAATATTTTGATAATTGTTTATTATTAATTGTTATTTACTATTTTTGATCAATATGTTATTAATTGGTAATTTTTGTTAATCAATTTTTAAGTATTAATTGTTATCAATTATATATTATTATCAATCGTTAATTTTGTGTTAATTAAATGTTAAATATTAACGGGTATCAATATTAATTGTTATCAATATAATATTATATGTTATAATATTTAATTGTTTTTTCGATTAATTGGTATCAATATATTATTAGTTGTTAATTATTTGTTAAATATTAATTTTCATCATTAAAATACTAATTGTTAATTTTTGTTAATGTTTAATTAATTTTTTTTTAAATTAATGATATGTTAATTATTAATTTTTATTAATATATTATTAGTTGTTAATTATTTTGTAATTATTTGTTAAATATTAATTGTAATCAATAAATTATGAATTGTTAGTTTTTTGTTAACTAATGGTTACATATTTAATTAATCGTTTTTTTAATTAAATGTTAAATATTAATTGTCATCAATAAATTATTAATTGCTAATATTTCGTTATT
This sequence comes from Archaeomysis grebnitzkii, assembly GCA_031471125.1. Classification (NCBI taxonomy): domain Eukaryota; kingdom Metazoa; phylum Arthropoda; class Malacostraca; order Mysida; family Mysidae; genus Archaeomysis; species Archaeomysis grebnitzkii. The sequence continues at coordinate 5,008 of JARUHE010099817.1, forward strand.
TATTTGTTAAATATTTCATTGCTCGGCTGCGATATATTCAATATTGAGTGATACGAACTTTGCTTAATTGTCGACTTTCTTTAGTATTTAAAACTTTTTTTTATAAAAATATATAAAAGTTCAAAAACATAAAAGAATTTGAGCAAAACGTTGTTTTCAATTGTTTGCCTTTCGTTTGTTATAAATACATTTTATGTGTCAAACATAATATTCGTATGTATTATGTCTATAACATTATAATAAGAATTATATTGTGTGCGTGTGTGTATGTGGAAAAACTTCAAGTATGTATTTGAAAAATGTTTACATTTATATTTTATTCTATATAGTACATAAATTAAATCAATTTAGAAAAGTGTTTCAATGATAAATTACTATAAGTTAGCTGTGATTCTTATTATGTATTCATAAAATAATTGTGTGCATAACTATTATCCAAATTGAACAATGTCTAAGCGTTTCCGTAGATAGGAAATTTCAAGCTCTTTTAAGTATCTTTGAGCAGCTAATGAACTGTTACCCATCCTTACCTGTGTCCTTTTACAGCATCCTATGCAGATGTCTTTGAAAGGAAGTATCAAAATATGGATAAATATTGACGGTCTTTATTCTCGGCCTGTTAGGTTTTTTCTCTGTCATTTAATCTTTGAGAACAATTTGTTTTGCCGAAAGGAAGTATTACCTTCTGGTTAAATAAGTAGGGGCAACAATGGAGATATACATAAATGTTTATTGTACTTACAAATTATTATGGACCATATAGCACAATAGTCAATAGAATCTGTTGTATCTTACCGTAACAATATGGAAACGATATTCCTTATAATTGTTATTCAGATAAATAACTTAAGAATAATAAACATCTAGTTATATATCACACAAATAAACTAATTGTTTGATACATTAAACAATAAACGAAAATTTTAAATGTCAAATTTTGATAGTTCCAAGTGATTTCAAATTTTTTACACTCAATTCACTAGACAACGTTTTATATATTACAAGTATTTAATCTAAACTCGGAAATTAAGGAACATATTGTATTCTAGGTACATTTTACATGTTTTTCTGTGTGGTTTGAAATAAATTAAAATTCACAGAAATTTTGTATTATTAAAATCGTGTCATAATGAACACACCTTTTGAAAATCATTAAAGTCTAAAAACATAAATAATTTTAGCTAAAAAACTAACAATTCAGAACTTGTATGGGATACACAATCTCTTTTAAAAAACATATATTTTTTATTTTGTTTGATATATACAATTTTTACACCAGATTATTCACAACTGAAATGTCTGTTCCATTTATCCGTTGAGTAAAATATAGAATATTCTATGGTGGATTATTTTACCATTTCCTCTGCCATTGAAAACCTTTTTTTATTTCAAATGATAGATGCTAATCATAATTGGAACCTTTTTTCAATAGGATACATACATTATACATACACTATACACTATACATTATACACTATACACTATACACTATAGATACATTATACAGGATACATACACTATGCATACACTATAATAGAAAAGTATTCTAAACATTTAATTTTCAACATACTAAATATGTTATCAAAATTGATATTGGTTAGAAGTTTCATAAATAAGCAAAGATATTGGCCTTTAGATAACTTATTTTGTAAAATGTTATTTTATTTGTTACGTTTAAATTCAAATATGAAACATGAGTTAGTTGTTTCGTTCAAACATATGTTCATATATACAAGGAAAAAGTACAATTTGGTTTGTTTAACAAAAAATGTATTCTATGTGGCTTATGCAAAATGTGTGTGCTTATAAAATATAGGACCAATAAATAATTAAATATTTAAGTTTTCCGTAAAACTCAACATATAATTTAATAATTTGTTTTATTGTGTATCCATACATAAAATAAAAACTAAAAATGTTTGCCTAAAGTTAAAGTTATTCATTGCAATTGATTTTCACTACAAATTGTCTTTAACATTTAAATAGTAATACTATTGGGTCTTTAATAGTGCTTATAATGAGCAAGGCATGATCCTAATGTAATGCGTGTGGAATTACAATGAGATACAGATGAAATTCGAACTGCCATAAATATTTCTAACACTTGAGGTGACATTTTTCTACAATTATCAAATAATTTAATTTGTAATCATTATACTTGTTGTAAAAATAAACTTGTCACACCACTACTTCCTTTTCGTGTTAAAGTCAAGAAAAGTCAGGCCATCTTTATGACAGAATAAGCAATTGTTTACATACACAAATCTCATAAGATATAGTAAACAAACTTATACAAATGTATCAGATTTGGTTAAGCCATGAACATGTAATAATACTTTTTAGCTGTCGTGTTTCTAATGTACTATATTCAAATACTTTAATAATATTTAAATTGAAAAGCAAAACAAACTTTTGAGATTCTTTAAAACAAAATTTGTTTACGAATGTATTAACTGAAAGTGTTTTTCCATTGAAAGCTTTGTTATTCCCTCCTTATAGTGTAGTATCGTTAACTACTTCCGGTAATTGTAATACTTTGAAATATTTCCTTACAACCTCAAGAAATTCGTCGCCTATTATATTCCACAGGATTTTGTTGCTTAGCCGGAGTGTTAATTGGCAAACGAGGAGATAGTGATACGTTCTGCCAATACATCTTTGAATGATACGTTAACATATACATTTAAAATGATTACATTTGTATTTGCTTGAACCAATAATTTAAAGATAAAAATAAACGTTGATATCTTAAATAAATATTTCTTAATTTTTTTTGAAAACGGCATCACCCTTAAATTTTTTTTATTAATAGGAAGTAAGACTTGTTTATCTAGATTCATTATTTGTTTTGTATAATTATAGAAAAGTTATAGATTGATAACATATTTGTATAAAGTAAATTAAAAAAAACATACAGGTGATAAAGGTGGTAATTAGAATTCCCACTAAGAAAAGCATCATTAAAAAACGATTACAATAAAATATAATCATAATAAAATCATTGGAATCATATAGTTTCATAAATAACATAATAATCATAATAAGATCATTGAAATCAAATAGTTTCATAAATAACATAACAATCATAATACAATCATTGAAATCATATAGTTTCATAATTAACATAATAATCATAATACAATCATTGAAACCATATAGTTTCATGAATAACATTAATCATAATAAAATAATTGAAATCATATAGTTTCGTAAATAATAGAATAATCATAACAAAATCATTGAAATCATATATTTTCATAAATAACATAATAATCATAATAACATCATTGAAATCATATAGTTTCATATATAACATAATTATCATAATATAATCATTGAAATCATATAGTTTCATAAATAATATTAATCATAATAAAATCATTGAAATCATATAGTTTCATAAATAACATAATACTCATAATAAAATCATTGAAATCATATAGTTTCATAAACAACATAACAATCATAATAAAATCATTGAAATCATATAGTTTCATAAACAACAGAACAATCATAATAAAATCATCGAAATCATATAGTTTCAAAAATAACATAATAATCATAATACAATCATTGAAATCATATAGTTTCATAAATAACATAATAACTATAACAATATCATTGAAATCATATAGTTTCATAAATAACATTCCGGTATAATTTGAAATACCTGTAATCATAATATTGTTAATTAGGCTTTAAGCTTTTTGTAAACGATATTAAACAGCCTAACTTAAGTAGACATTTATTTATTATATTTGGAGAATGATTAAAATAATACAAATTTAATAAATCACATGACCTTATATAGAAGAAGGTCTAACCACAACTGCCTATAAGGACTCATTATCAACAAATTTAATCAAATTAAAAAGTAATAAAACAAAATTTATTTTGATCAAGCGGAACAATTTACACTATACAGAATATAAAGTTACCGCCAAACGGGATGTATAAATAAAGTAGTTAACATTTAATATCACTTTATGAGTGATATACCGATCATAATTTGAGAAATACGCTGTATTTCACTTTGGGATGCGCAAATATCTCAATAATCATATAAATATGGTTTATAAATCAACAAATGTAGACAAATGAATCAATTATTTTATGATATAGTGAGTGAAGTTCATAAGCTAATGTTAACTACTTTCAAATACTAATTTGTTTTACCCTAACTAAGATCTATAGACAAGGTTTTGAAATTAGCGCTCACTTAAACTTTAATTCTAAAAAAACTTTCTTATGAAGTAAAGTACAGTTGCGAAATCCAATTATTCAAAACAATATAGAAAATTGTGCTCCATAGGTGACTTTAAATTGTTCGATTCAGGTTGATACACTTATATAAAGTTAATGATTATATGAAAAAACGATTATGATGTATGTGCACAAAGTAAAAATTAAAGATAACAAATGATGGATAGAAAATCAAAATGTATAAATTATAGATAATGATGAGCTGAAATATTTGATCATTATAATAAGAACCTCTCTATTCTAATGAGTAATTTTTGAATGCCAATCACGCCCTACAACGCCAAAGTAAATATAAATAACCAATACTTGAAACAATTAAAAAAACAAAAGATGAAATGAACATAACTATGTAAGCTTACAAAACAAAAGCTATCTCAAGAAAAGGATGATCCTTATTGTTATAACAAAAACGATTTACATTTTTCTTTAAAGAGAATTAAGACAAAATTAAATCAGGGTTGGTGTAAATTCTCACAGGAAGTGACAAGGACTTAACAGCATCATTGGGCAAAGACGCAGATTGTTTTCATTCGTTTCAGTCATGAGAACAAATTTCAGAAAGGCGGAGTGAAGGAAATAATATTTAGTGATATACCATTTGCGAATTACTATTTTTATATTCCTTGTATGAAAATAAAAAAACCTTTCCTCATATAAAGAAACAAAAACATAGATTGCATTACTATAAAAGTACTTAGCAATTTCATACTTGTCTTAAGCACAATCAATCTTAATAATGTATCACAATTCTACTAAAACAAATAATGATACTTATTCAATGAGATAATCTCTGTTAATGTGTAATTAGTTCAGTCTACACTATATGAGAAATGAATGAAAGATAGAACTCACTAGAAATATAACTTAATATCAGTCAACGTATTTGAACTATCATCTATCCAAAACAAATTTAATAAGTTAGATTTTCAAATACAGTAGTAATAAAAACTCTTTGAAAACTTTATTTTTTACCAAAAAAAAATCCGTAGATAGCTGTTTTTTTCCATTTATAACTACTTCAAACATTATTTTCTTATAAGTGATATCGCTAATATATTTCAATAAAAATGAAATTTTTAGAAGTGATATTTAATTTCAATTAAAACAGACCAAATTATATTCTGGATCATACATACACAATGAGAAAGTTATGAAATTGAACGAGATATAATCTCGTGGACCTTACATTGATTTAAATATATATAAAAAGTGTAACTAGAATCAAAACACAGAAAGTAGATCGTCCCGCCCAAGCAACACAATAACCGAGATCCACAGATGCAACAGATCCGAGGTTATCTGCAGCTAAGCCTCGGGATTATCAGTTCGCCTTCCACCAAAGTCTCAGGACACGGAGACGCGATTGTGAAAAGTGATTTAATGATCTGATGAACACGAAAGAATCCTGAGCGAGGATTCGTTACTCACACCCGGCGCCATTCTCAGGAATCTTTGTCCCCAAAGAATTATCCTCTGCCTACTGTTCGACCTTTGGCTAATCTCTTCGGGCGATCCCTTGCTAGGCAATGAGAAAATAAAAGCGTGGATTGGTGCGCTTGGCAAAGGTTCGATTTCTTATTCGCTCTTATAAAGAACTTAATTTAGTTCGTATAATGCGCGATGGACACTTTGCCCTTTTTTTTATCTAAAGGTTAATATCTTTTGTTAATATTAATGGAATAATTACAATAATTTTAAAGTTCAATGAAGTAAACAATCCTGTATATTTAGCAGGTATATGTTTTGTTTGAAAATATTTTGCAAGCGTTCTGTTTGAAACAATGATAGAAAAAATGACCAACATTTTATTCAATTATAAATGTTTAAAACAGATATATGTATTTTTGGAGAACTAATTTTCACAATACCAAGTGTATACATTGGGCACTCCACTTACACAACCCAGAGACAATTCCTAACATACATACAGACACACACACACACAAAAAAAAATAATACATGAGAAACAGTATACACGAACAAAGACACAAACAAACCATATAAAGACACACAATACACATCCAAAAACATACCCACATGAAACATAAACATACATATAACAAAACAGACATAAAAAAATGGCCTCACATTGAAAATAATTGAAAAAACAGTTTGATAAGAGCTGAAATATCTCAGCTTGAGTGAATTAGGGAAGTTTGGGACATTGTTTTCAGAAAGAGATTTTGTTGCGTAAAATTATCCAAACAGAAGTGAATTTAGTTTAAATATTATGAGTTCTGAGCCCTCGCTCCTTGTTATCATAAGCCAATGAGAAAACTCGCTCAGCATTTCTTAAGTACTTGTATAAATAATACAAAAAGTAGGCCTATGAAAAGATATCTAATCCATCTGAATTCAATTTTATACGACTCTGAACACCAGATATGTTTTTGTGTTTTTTATTTGAACACATTTGTGAAAAACATTTTTTGTGTATTTTCCCAGTGTTTTGTAATACCATGATGAAACAACTTTAAAATATGTTGTTTGCGTCCTTTTCTTGTTTTGTTTTTAGTAAAATGAACACTATTAACTTTTTAATTATATTATAGATTATACCCAATAGTTATTGGTCTAATAGGTTATGTTCGATTTAACATTTTTTCGCAAGTTATTCAATAATGTGTCCTTTACAAAACGATTACACTGGATAAACTGTAGGAAATTATAACAATAATTATCAGAATAAAAATAAAACATGCAAGCACGAGATTAAAACTAATGATTTGCATTCATTAGTGAAATGCAGATATAGAACAACATTTTATTGATGTTTTTGTAACTATGTAATACAAAAAATAGTGCTTGTGTTGACAAAAACATTTAAAAAGTTTCTTCAAAATTAAGATAACTTTTGTTATTTTATTTTTTTATTTATTTATTTTATTTATTTAAAGTCGACAAAATATTTTTTTGAAGTAATAGCTTACATAAAACAAACTTGAAAGTTAAATCCTGTATCCAAAAAATGTTGGAAAATATAAAATTTATTTAATTTAAGAAAGTAAAATAAAACTTGTACACTTTTGTAGGTTTTTAAAGTTATATGGCCATGTTAAAATTTTTATTGCATTACAATTTATTTTAAACCTTTAAATACATCACAATAGCATTCAAAAGTTCAAGAAAATAATAAATTTTATATTGACGTTTATCTCAGGAAAAAATTTGTTGCCAGTCGTATGGTTAATTATTTTTTGTTTCCTTTAAATATAGTTTTTGAATTATTTAAATAATTTAATACAAAAAAAATTAAATATTATCTTGTCTCTATCTTACATTATCTTTAAAATACATTTTAATTTTTAGTTTTTGTCTTTTGAAATATGTTTTTGTTTGTTTCTTAAAACATGTTGGTTTAAAAAAATGTTTGATACGAAAAAATTAAATTTAAAGTCTAATTTTCAAGATTCAATCTTAAAAATATATAAACAGCAAGTAACCCTCAAGTAGTCAGAGTTTGGTTTTTCAACTCAGCCAAATAGAACAGCATTATCGTCGTCAAAATGTTTCTATGTATAAGGCAGTTGGATAAAGCATCATTATCCGTGTAGCTTGAGGAGCAAACTCTGAACTTTCAATGATTAATCATAATTGAAAACTTACATTAATTCTGCTTTACTTTAATGAACCAAGTCTCAACTTACAAAAACAATGAAGGACCGAAAGCTCTGAACAGTTACCTGCAAGAAAATATAATTTTTAGAAAGGATAGTTTCTTATTTAACTTTCATGTTATATGATTTTATATAGTTAATTGTATACATTTGAAATATTGTCATAATTTGTCATAATTATAATATAGTTCATCTACATATCACAAAAAGGTTTAATATTGTATGAAAAACATTTTAAATCATATGAATATTATAACGAAAGTAATATTATTTTCATAAGGACATGGTCAAGAGATTTCAATTATAATGTTAAACAAACCATATTACAATATTAAACCAACTTGTTCAAACATGTTTTAGAAGATGTCAATATGGAAATATTTTATCCAACATCTTAGCATCAGAACCACAAATTTGCAACGGTAATAGAAGCCATTAACGGTGGGTTCAAGGTCACGATATGACGAGTCAAAGGCGCTTGACCAAAAATATTTTCCGACCACCTTCCAAGAAAAATTTTAGCACATTTTGCGACAAATGACCCTTCGGTTTATGACCCTCGAGATGCGGAGATAAAGAAATTTGTCTGAATTTTAACCAACTGCTAAATTACATCCATTTTATGGCGCCATTTTATTATGAAAACAAATTTACGGTTTTTTATTTATATTTTATTTCTGAATAACCTTAAATTATTACATTTAATGGATTTACTGCACTCAAAAAGATAATACATTTAAGGCTGTAATTAAAGATTAAATACAATAAACGTAAACTATTAAAAATACAACACACTATCTAATAATTGAATATCTCTGAATATATGTATGTATATGTTTATATATATATATATGTATGTATATGTTTGTATATATATATATATGATGTGTGTATATAAATTATAGTTAAATAAACTTTATTCATGTATGTATCGAAATGCGTAACACGAAGTTAGTGGAAAGAGCGATTACGAGGAAGGACGACGATGGCTGAAGTCGTTTCCTTCTTCACAGCTGTTTCCTTCTTCCAGTTTCGCCTCTCCTCGGTCCATTCATTCATTCGTGACGTCATTCCAGTTTACATATTTAATTATTATTGTTTATTGGCCAATCATGCAGACTGGATAGCTCGGTGGGGCTCTAGTGCTGGCATAATTGTACAACGATCAATGCACATTCGGGGTCGTTACTGGTTCAATCCTTCCATCCTTCGAATGTCCTTCCAACGACCAATAGTTTCGTGATGTCTGGTATTGTTGGCCACACCCTACTGTGCTCGCCCACAGTGAGCTGGTAGAAGTTCTTATGTTGGAAACAATCTTCGAAGGGAAGAATGTTCCAAAAAATGTTTCAAAGAATCTATGTTCTTAAAATAATGTTCCAAAGAAAGAATGTTCCAAAATCAATGTTCCAAAAACCAATGTTCCAAAAACCAATGTTCCAAAAAACAATGTTTCAAAGAAGGAGTGCTACATGGATAATACTCCGTAGGGCAGAAAAAATGTATTATTTTACATAATATAAATTGACGATGGAAAAAACGGCGCGCCTGCGCTGTGCCTACTGACATTGTAGGCGATTAATAAACATCGTAAAAATAGATTAAATTTCCATTTATTATCCGGACTTTCATGAAATAATTCAGAATGACATAAACGGTCGTCATTGTAATAATCAACAAAATTCATTTTTGATCCTCGTTATTATCGTTGTTATTAACATTGTTATTAACATTGTTATTAACATTGTTATTGACATTGTTATTAACATTGTTATTATCGTTGTTATTAACATTTTTATTAACATTTTTATTAACATTGTTATTGACATTGTTATTAACATTGTTATTATCGTTGTTATTATCGTTGTTATTAACATTGTTATTGACATTGTTATTGACATTGTTATTGACATTGTTATTGACATTGTTATTATCGTTGTTATTAACATTGTTATTAACATTGTTATTGACATTGTTATTAACATTGTTATTGACATTGTTATTGACATTGTTATTTACATTGTTATTAACATTGTTATTAACATTGTTATTGACATTGTTATTGACATTG
>JARUHE010099928.1:0-37587 GCA_031471125.1 Archaeomysis grebnitzkii
TGAGGTGACCCCCATTGAAATGACATAGAGTTTACCTCACTTGTACTATTGCCTTCTTAACACCAGCACAAGTGAGGTGACCCCCATTGAAATGACATAGAGCTTACCTCACTTGTACTATTGCCTTCTTAACACCAGCACAAGTGAGGTGACCCCCATTGAAATAACATAGAGTTTACCTCACTTGTGCTATTGCCTTCTTAACACTCGCACAAGTGAGGTGACCCCCATTGAAATAACATAGAGCTTACCTCACTTGTGCTATTGTCTTCTTAACACTCGCACAAGTGAGGTAACCCTTCTTAACACTTGGATGGACGGAGTCGTCTCATTCATTTCATTCTAGGGATAAAAAACCAACACCGATGCCGGTTTATTTTTGTTGGTAATTATTTTTTTATTGGTGTGTCCAGTTTGTTTATTTAATTTCTCAGTCGCATGGTGGTTCAAGGTTTTAGTTTATTCTTTTCGTGGTTTTATTGTGTTACTTATTCACATTATTCTCAATGTGCTCAGCATTGACAAGTTAAAATGTATAAACAATTTTGAAAGAAATTATATAATGTGAGGTTTACATATTTGTCTTAATGGGTGGATACAATTTGAGGAATATATATTTACCATAAGCATCATGGATTGTTTATTAATTGTTTAACCTTTAAATCAACAACATATTCGTGCCATGGTAGTGGTAGATTGTTTATTAATTGTTTAACCTTTAAATCAACAACATATTCGTGCCATGGAAGTGCAAACTAATAAACAAATATCAAATGGAGAAACGTCAAAGCACGTCTGTTGTGTGTAGTCAATATAAATGTTTTATTTGGCCGACCATTCTGATGTATTGAAGTGAAATCAATATTACAAACAATATGGTAAAGGACTCGCGATTCCAATTTTAACTCTCCATTTTTTATTTCTCCAAAAATTTTCCATTTTGTTTTGTGAAAAATATTTCTTTTTTCACAATATAGTTTAAAAATGAATTTTTGTTCAAATGATAAAAATGTTTTTGGCTTTATAAATACGCCGTCCTTTATAACAATGATGAATTCGCAATTTTATTGAGGGTGGAAACAAGTTTTTTTTGTTGTAAATTTTTAACTTTCATCTAAAGTAAGTAATTGAATTATTCTGAAATACTGTTTGCAGAGGAATGGAATTAATTAGTTTAATTTTTATGAATGGAATAATTAACAACAAATGCTTCGTTTGTTCAGACAAAATTCCACTTTATTAATGTCGAAACCTTTTGCAGATAAACAAAAACTTTTTCTTGCTGTATAATATTATCGGTTGAAATGATGTTTGCTAAACTGTTTATTTTCTTTCCGCCATTTTGTAAATGTATTTTTAAGTCTTATGAATGTTTTGAACAAAACCAATTTGGTGATCAATTATTTTATTTTATTTTATATAAACTGGATCGTACCACGACGGGCGCTCTTATTTAGTTGCGTATGTTAATTGTACACGCTTAACTAATTGCGTATGATGATGGTACACGCTTAATTAATTGCATGGGGTGATGAAACACGCTTACTTAGTTGCGTGTGATGATGGAGCACTCTTGTTCAATTGCGTGTGATGATGGTACACGCTTAATTAGTTGCGTGTGATGATGGAGCACTCTTGTTCAATTGCGTGTGATGATGGGACACGCTTAATTAGTTGCGTGTGATGATCGTACACGCTTAATTAATTTCGTGCGATGACTATGTTTGATAAAAGACTGAAGAGTTTCACGCGATGATTGATGGAGGTGACATATGAAGTATTTTTTCAATAAAAACGTTAATTTGTTTGTCTGATATGACATTCATCCCTGGTTAATTGTTGTCGTAAGGACTAAATTACATTGGAGTTTGTGTTGAAAATAACTTTATTGTGGGAGAAGAAATCGTACTGTCAAGAACAAACAAATCCTATCAACATTGTTGATGAGTTATATAGGAGGGGATGTGTGAATATAATATATGGATAAACAATAGCACAAGTGATGTAACCCACATTGAAATAATATGGAGTTTACCTCACTAATGCTATTGTCGATCTATTTATGCATGTATAACTGTGCATGTACTCGTGTTAATATGAATGCTAAGCCAATCGTCTAATTCTATCTTGCAAATAATTTAAACTGTACTTTGTGTTGATAAATGTTGTAGTGCATACATGTGTGTGTGCAATGTGCATGTAAGACTGCAATTCTAGTTGGTATAATTGTAGTATGATTCATTTAACAGTTGATTAAATGTTCGAATGAAACAACAACAGAAATAATTGAACATCACAACTCGAACAGAGAATAAAACTTTGAGATTTCCTTTGTCTTTTGTACTGCAGTTCAGCGTTTCTGTTTTGCTTATTTGCTTCAAATGTATTTTAATAAAGATTCTGTTTCGACTTCAACGGATGTACGAGCAATCCATTTTTCTTCGACATTAATCAATGTTCTATTTTACGATTCTTTCTTTTTAATATGTTGTTCGGATCTTTCATTGAATATCGATCGCTTAACCTTTTCTTTTCATTTAATATTTATTAACTCGTTTAGGTTTGATGTTCTGACATTGTTATTAGTTGCATTTAACGAGGTTTCACTTCTATAGTCCATGTGTACATGTATGCATTATTTTTATGTTTTTACTATCATATTCATGTTATCATTTTGACAACTAGAAATGTTAGATTTTCTGCAATATTTTATAGCAAATTAGAGCAGAACTGTCCATCGTAAATGGGAATGAAGGCAGACTGAGGGATTCCTTTTATATTTAATGACCTGAACCCTTTTATTATGGAGACGGAAGGAATGATCATAAAATATGTGTACGCTTTTGTTGATGGGAGCAAATCTTTATTTCCAATATATTCTCTTCTTCCAAACTGCAACGAGAATTGTAAAGCGTTTGTGTGTTTGTTTGTTGCAGAAGTTATCCCAAAAATGGCTTTGTTTTAAAGAACCAGAACTTTTCGATCTCATTCGATCTACACTACTTTTATGCAAACTTTTGCTGTTTTTCACTAACATTAATGCCGATGTAAAACATGGCAAATGCAAATGCATTCTAAATTACTTTCGTTGGATGAAAAACTCTTTTAAAAACATTTGTGTTTTTATTCCTTTGTTTATTTAATAGAAATGAAATGTTTTGCGTTTCATTTGTGAATTTTGTATTTTATATTTCGGTTTTAGCATTTGTGGGTTTTCTATTTTTGTTGGCATGGATTTAAATAGAACTGAATAAAGCCATTTCATTTGTCTGAAATGAATATTTTTGACGTCTCTTTTTAAAAAATACAAAATAAATATTTGTTCTACTACTGTTAACATCATAAAATACATAGTTCGACAACGTTAATAAAAAATAATACTGTGTCTTTATTTTGATTAATTGAACAAAACAAATGTGTAAATTTGGTAAATATAATAAATACATTAAAAATGTTTAAACTAAATGTAATAAATATATTTCGTATTTGTTTATGTAAATCATTCTAATGATTATTTATAAAAAAAAATGCAATTCTATTGAAATATTATATTTGAGTAAAAATAGTCGATGTAATAATTGCAACATGATAAATAAATGAATAAATAGAACAATATTCGCGTAAACAGAAATAAAAATGAATTCCCCGAAATGATAGAGTTCTCCATTAAATGCAACTATGAGGTCCGTTTTCTATGGATCTCCATCCTCTCTTTTCTCTCTTTTTCTCTCTCGCGATGTTGATCGATAAACGTCACTTTAAATAGAGATTATTCAGTGCTTGATGAGTCTTGTAGAATGTATTGCTTGTTTAGATATTTGTTTACCACTCCTTTATTACTGGTGTGCTCTGCCAGCCATTTAAATATATTTTCCACTCTATTTAAATGATTTTTTTTTGTGTTTGGTTTTCGATTGTGTTTGAACATCGGTGTTATTTATGCATAGATGTTCATAAAACCAATCTCAACTAGACGCAATACATATTTGTATTAGTTTTGTTAGTTCAGCTTTAATCTATCCATTTGTTTGTGCTAATGGCTTCCACGTAACACCAATTACTCGGTCTCGCAAGTGTAAAATTTTGTTCATGAACCGAATGTTTGAATAATCATTTTTACATTGCAAATTAGACAAAAGCAAATGCTAAGTCTTTCTCCGAACAAAGGAAATGTTTTGCTTGCAGTCGAGAGCAGAATGAAGAGTAAATAAGGCCTGCGAGCGTGCTTGGAAAAAGAATTAACCCTCCACTACCTGCAATGGCAAACACATCGCATGCAATAAGGGTTGCTTTCAATAATAAGTTCTATGTATTCTAGTCCTTATGCCTGTTCATTGCGGTGGCCAAGAATTGACTTTTCTTGGGAAAATATTTCATCTTTCATTTCGAGAGATTTTCCGGGAGTATGAAAATGATTTTTTGTTGCTTCCATTTAGATGATCCAATTATTTGCTCAATTGTTCAACAAAAACTAATCTTACCTCAATAAACAGTTCGTGAAATTGCAACAGTTTTGTTCTCTAATGTTATACATACACTTGTACAAGCACACACACACATATATACACATACATACATACATACATACATACATACATACATACATACATACACTAATACAAGCACACACACGCAGACATGCACACATACATACATAAACACACACACACACTTATACAAACACCCACACTCATACATGCACACATACACTTGTACAAGCACACACACACCCATACATACACACACATACACACATGCACTTATACAAGCACACACACACGCACACATACATACACATACACACACGCACACACACGCACACGCACATCAATACAATATACTGTATATATATAATTCAGCTATAGCAATACGTTCCTTTATAATTTATACAATAAATAAATCACCCGATCATAATGATCAATTGAATTAAAAAAACGTTCAAAATAAATTATAAATCGACAACATTAATATAAAAAGGAAATAAAAAAATTTCACCTAAACATGGAAATCCTGTTCACTGATTTGTTCACATAATTCTAGCATGTGGGGTGATTTGTTCACATAATTCTAGCATGTGGGGTGATTTGTTCACATAATTCTAGCATGTGGGGTGATTTGGCTGCTTCATCTTGCCACAACATCCGCTTTGCGATTGTTCTCTTGGAAAGCAATCCGTCTTGTGATTCGGTGACATTATGCAGCGCTGTAATAACATTGGATACTCTGAGTTGAGGTAGAGAAAGAGAGAAGAGTGGGACAGGAAGAGAGAAGAAGAGAGAGACAGGAAGAGAGAAGAAGAGAGAGACAGGAGATTGATAACAACGTTGATCATGCACTTCGCAGATGAGTAATGGATTGCTCAACTTTGAGGTGCGTTGGAATATGACCGCTCTTCCAACCAGCCTTTTGTTCGTATTCACAAACACGAGTTCAATGGAGACGCATTCTAGACGTACTCCTTTGCAGATTGTCTCTTAGTCGTCAATAATGCTGCACTGAAGCTACGAGTCTTTCGGTAATTGTTTGACTACGATTTGTAGGAAAAAGATTGTTTACACATTAATTTTGTGGTAATTATATAGCAAGGATACATTCAACAGCCAATTACCAGCCATGAAGAACACATAAATAACCGAACAACAACAAACACAAATAAACAACAAATGTCAAATTATGGTTAAGTGGTGATAAAATAAAAAATCTTTTCCACGCACTCCTTCCAACGCTTTTACGATTGCAAAAACATTAATGATGTCAACCTTTATCTTATCATTGGTTATTATTATCTCATTATTATACTATTATTGATCATTATTATTATTTTATTTTACTGTTATTATACTATTATTGATTATTATTACTATTATTATTATTTTATTAATATTATTTTGCTATTATATTTTTATTATTATCTTATTATGTTATTATTATTGTTGTCATTATTTTTTTATATTATTATATTACTTTAATTATTGTTTCACGGGTGAATGGAGATAAATTTTACACCCCCAATCCAGGGGGGGAAAGGGAGCAACAAATGAATCCATTTCATAAACGTCAATTTTTTTTCAATGAATTAATGAAATGTTTTATTTGATTAAAAATAGAATTTATTTTGTCTGTAATTTTTTTTTAAATAAGGTTATGAATGTGGAGCAAAATTATATTTTTATATTTTATTACCGACGCAAACTTTGGTTATCCAATAGATATAATAGATAAAATAGATAAAAAAAACTAAAATAAATCCATACACTCGCGAGAGGCACAAAGATCGTAGTAGCAAATGTGAAATAAACATTAAATCACAATAATATGTTAATCGAACTCGTCGTTTGTCAAGTGATTAATATTCCGGTTATAAAAAATATTTTCACCTTTACGCGCATCATAAATTCTTGATTTTGTTCCATTTTCCGAAATTAAATTTTTTTCCTGAAAATGAAATTAAAATTTCAGTTCCTTCAACTTTCGCAGATATTCGTGTGAAAGTTTTGTTTTGCGACTCTTTTGAAGGCGACCTTAAGGTTAGTTTTTGATGCACGCAAATGTTTTCGAAGATTTTGCAACATTTGTTTACATTTATTTCAATTTATCAACATTTATTTGAATTTATTTCAATTTATCGACATTTATCAACATTTGTTTAAATTTATCAATATTTATTTCAATTTATCGACATTTATTTAAATTTATTTCAATTTATCAAACAATTATTTCAATTTATCAAACAATTATTTCAGTTTCTCAATATTCATCAATATTTATCAACATTTATTTCAATTTATCAAACAATTATTTCAATTTATCAAACAATTATGTCACACGTGTTTTATAAGAATATTTATAGCTAGTTATTGACAAATAATATTTAATTTAATTATCAAAACATGACAAGTATTTAAAACTGACATTGTTATTGTTATTGAATAAATCACCTTGACAGTATCTGCCATAAAATGTGAAATTCAAAGTAGATTCGTGGTCCCTCATCACTTAACACTTTCAATGGCCAATAAAATCGAATAAATTTAATGAGGTGTGAAAAAAAACAGTTTTTTTTATTGGTTTTTAATAACTTTTTATCTACATAAAAATGTTTCCAATTTTCAAAATCTTGTTTTGACATTTTTATAAATTTATTTAATTTAAAAAAGTTGAATATTTAATTATGACTTCCAATCACTATTTTAAATTCTAATACACGGCTGAGTAATCTATAATTCTGATGTATTTATGATTAATTAAACAGTTCTTGAAATGACTAATTATCACCTGGATAATTTTCCGTCTGTCATTGTTGATATGCAAACAATTTATTAGAATAAATAAATGAAAAACTGCTCGTTAGAAAGGCCATAAAATCTATTTTGATCAATTAAAATGTCACGATTCTTAACTTTATTACTCGAGAATATTATAATTAAATTTTAATTATAAAGTCTTTGTAGAATGCACAGAATTAAATCTTATTTCTTTCAGTAATTATAAATTGTATCAATTATGCGAAGATAAATTAAGTTCTAACGTCAAGTTTGTTTTATTTCTTCAAAATTTTATCTCTCTCGTTTAACCCTGTAACGCCTGTAGGGACAAAACAGTGACGGTTGTAGGGTTATTTTCAATGTAATTTCTTTGTATTGTAGACCTTAGGGTAATAATAATTTAGGCGTTAAAGGGTTAAACAACATTTTGTTCGGTATGTGGACCAGGTAAAACAAATGAATACAAACGAGAAATGTTAAAAATATTCAATCATTTTAGTTAAAGATCGTAAAAAATATACTATTTGCTGAAAGCAAAGATTATTTAAAATTAGAAATACTATTTCGAATTCACTTATCTTTTAAATTTATTCTTTATTGCATTGAAAATAGAATTTATTTTTAAAATGCATAAACAAGTTCTGTTTTGTTCTTGAAAATACTTGTACCATTGCCGTAGTGCTTAGCAATATTCATTTGATAATGTAGTGATGTAGTGCTTAAAAATATTCATTTGATAATGTAGTGATCTAGTGCTTAACATTATTCATTTGATAATGTAGTGATCTAGTGCTTAACATTATTCATTTGATAATGTAGTGATCTAGTGCTTAAAATTATTCATTTGATAATGTAGTGATCTAGTGCTTAACATTATTCATTTATTAATGTAGTTATCTAGTGCTTAACATTAAACATTTGATAATGTAGTTATCTAGTGCTTAACATTAAACATTTGATAATGTAGTGATCTAGTGCTTAACAATATTCATTTGATAATGTAGTGATCTAGTGCTTAACAATATTCATTTATTAATGTAGTTATCTAGTACTTAACATTATGCATTTATTAATGTAGTGATCTAGTGCTTAACATTAAACATTTGATAATGTAGTGATGTAGTGCTTAACAATATCCATTTGATAATGTAGTGAATTACGTAAAAAGTTTAATTGCTAAAGCACTAAACATTTTCCACTACTCCACTCGTAAGACTATTAAAGATCTTTATTGCACCTTGCAACACAATCGTGATTGAGAGTGCAACCAAGTCAATGTTTTCAATTTATTTCCATACCATTCAGTCGACCATAAATCTACAGGGCGTAGTTAAGCGAATTGGTGTGCGGTGGGTTCGGGCAATTTGTTACCATTTCAAAGGCAGTCACCGTGAAATTTTTGCCGAGTCAAATTTTCGCTTTTGAGGTTCATTTCTTAAGTTTTTTTCCATTCTGGTAATTTATGCATTGGTTTACACCTTCACCAGCCCACCCTTGATATCGGAGAAATGAGGTTTCAATTTGTTGGTGGTATTTTAAATAAATATCTATTAAATACAACGTTTATTCTAATTGTTTATGCATAGCTTGACTAATTACTGAGAACAATGAATATATAATAACCAAAGATACATAATTTGTTGCACTATGATTTGCCTATTAATAATGCAATAATAAATAAGAATAATTATCTTTAATTTCGATAATTGCTTAAATTATTTATTGCAAATTAACAGCCATGCATTGCAAGATTGGGCAACAGCTGCTTCATTTATGCATTTTTGTGCACTGATATTTTAATTCCAAATTTATACAATCTTAATTTATTTTAATTTTGAAAGTTTAATATTTGTAATTCTAAAAAATTAATGGATTTTATTCAAATTTGTTTAGTTATAAAAATGTAATGTTTTTTAATCCTTAACTTAATTAATTATAAAAAATTTAATGTTTGAATGTTAAATTAAATTAATTATACACATTTAATGTTTTTTATGTAAATTTATTTAATTCTAAATGTTTTGTAGTTGGTTTATTAATAAACATTGATTGTGATTTGTTCATGAATTTCTCATTAGCTTTAATTGAACAATTTCTCGGAAAAAGTTGCTCAATACTTCTCATCGGATAAGATAAATCACCTTTTCTGAATAAACGATTTGCATTGTGCAAAAGTGTGTATAATTAAGGTCGCTTATTCAATGTTGCACACAATGACGCGACGTCGATGGTCATTTCCATAAAGACGCAAATAAACCAAGTGGCTCCATTGTACCCCACCGACACGTCCTTCAAGCTCTCGGATATAATCTGGAGATGTCCTAATGAAGATTGATCTCCCTTCACCCCCATTTGGAGGGGGATGGGGGAGGGGGTGGATTAGTTGGTCTTGAAAGCCCAAACTTTCTTTCCTCTTAATTATTTCCGTCGACTTTCATTGAAGGTGTTGTGAATTATTTACATTTTTTTTTAAATTATTTATTTTAGCAATCAATTATTTATTTTCAAGTTTTGTTATTACTTTTTGTTTATATGCTCACAACAATAATATAATAATAAGTTTTTTTTTCTAATAATTTAATTTTAAGTTTTGATCTTTTAATAAAATAGTTCTTGGTTAATGTTTGTTTTGATTTGACATTTCAATGACTGAATCTTCTTTGGAAATGATTCGAAGGCGAATAAGTTTTCAACACCTCGCGAAAGAAAGAAAGAAGGAAGAACAAAGACGCAGCCACGATGCATGACGTTCAATCCAACTTTCTCTATTTCGGTGACTTCACTCAATGAAATGGTCGACTGCAAATAAAAACTTTTTTTATTAAAACATTGTTTTGTACACACAAGCTCTTGAAATGCATTTCCCAATCTAAGGGATTTATTCATTGAATTTATACTCGTTTTATATATACTGTGTAAAATTATATATATATATATATATATATATATATATTTGCATATATAAATGATATATATATATACATATATTTAAGTATATATATACATGTATGTATAGACTTAAATATATATATATGTATATATTTATATACATACATATAAATATATATGTATATATTTATATATATATACATATATATACATATATATGTATGTATGTATATATATGTATAATTACTTATAAGATGTAAATGAAGATAAAATAACTATGTTTACACCCTAAAAATAAATTCGCTCCAAATATTTGCTATAAAATTTTTGTGTTTGAAACCTGATACTTTTCATTTATCTGATAAGCAGCTTTAAGCTGTTGAATGCACAATCTCGCGTCTTTGTGATACATCGGATGATAACCAACGCACATACAAACACAAATTGCGCGTGACGATTTATTTAAATATTTCTATGTTGAATAAAACTTGAAAACAATTTGTCATTTTAAATATGTTTCGTATTCAATCTTTGGTGTCCTTCTAATTGTACTGAATAAAACAATCCATATTTTAAATTATCTGGTACAGAGGACTCTTTGGTCACAAAAATGCCACTTTGTATATGGTTTCTAACTTCTTGTATTCCCGTTAATTATTAATACAAAACCTCAAAATCTAGATTTATTTGTAATGAAAATGTAGTTTTTAAATCAAGTTTTCTCTTATAAAACGTTTATAAATTTGAATTTATGTTAGTGTTTTAGAGAACAGTTCTACAACTTTTATTCATTGATTGTATGTTTTTATAATCGTCGGAGTTGATAACAGAATTTATTGCTGCAAAGTGCATCTTATACAATTTGCAAGATGCATTGTCATTGAGCCATTGGGTAAAGCTTTGTAGTTTATTTACACTAAAGTGATCTTCGTGCTGAATGCTAGCATAATTCCACGTCTCCATTTCGCCAACACAATGTAAAGTCTCGGCAGTTGACATTTTGGTGAATTTTTAATTCCCTTTGACAAAACAATGATTTTTTGTTTAGTTCTTGAAGAACATTTTCTGTTGTTTTTGACATGTGTCACACACAGTACTTCATAACCTTACAATCTAAATTGCTTCTAAATGAAGAAATTAAAATATAAATTAAATTCTAAATATAAAGTAAAATATCCTGGTCAATAAAACTTGATTAATTGTTAATATATCATATTTATATAATACGTAAATGAAGAAATTAAAATACAAAGCAAAATATTATGTACAATAAAACTTAACTAATTGTTAATATATCATCTTTATATAATCCATAAATGTGTAAACTAGATGTTATCAATGTCTTGATAAGTTCAGGCATTTAAAACATTCTAAACTCTTTAAAATATGCGCAATTGTTCTCTTTTAAAATTGTATTTATCAATTAATTGTGAAGCTAAAAATGTAGTTTATCATAATCCCATAAAAACAAAATGTTTACAAACAAATCTTGTAAATAGCAATTTAATAATATGACAGTTAATTAAAATAATTTACTTATCATAGTTGTTAAAATCTTTGAACGGCCAACTTTCACTCTATCTATTTGCTAATTATCTATTAATGCAGTCGCTTTAATCACTCAAATTAGGTGTATTAATATAAAACAAATTATGAACTAAATATATTCACAAAAAAACAAACTGAATATCAATTAGTTTGATATAAAAATCCAATATATATATAAATATAGCGATCTAGCGGCGTTTGGAATCTATATTTGGTTTCAAAGGTGAACGCTCAGATACACACACACTAACATTTTCATACACACACATACACACGCACACACTTCCCTTCTACGAGTTTAGTTAGTCAGGTAGATTGAAGTTGTGTGTACATGTGATCGTTACACCGAGCAGCTACATGTGTTGTTTAAGTGTTTTACAGAATTACTGAAGTGAAATGGTGTGGTGAGGTGTACAGTGTTTTCTCTCCCTTAAATAGTGCCTTATCGTGTGCAAACGTTAGTGTTTTTGTTATATTTCTAAATATGAAGTTAGCTTCAGTGTTTGTGATGTTTCTAATAAGAGAAAATGTACGACACAATATATTGGATTTATATACATTGAAGAGGAATGCTTAGCATGGTTAATCATTTGTCTGCAATAAAACATGGTATGGAGGAATCTGTAAGTATTTCATTGGTTTTTAAATTGTTTTTCCTTTTAGTTATGAAAAGAGTGGAATGAAATATATGAGGGAGAGAGAGAGAGAGAGAGGACTGTTGATCTGTGAGAGATGTTCAGTTTACATTGAGAGAGAGCATGTGAGCAATATCATTCAACAAGCTATTACAGATATCTTTGTTTCAATGTTTATTCTGGATTCCATTTGTTTCCACATTTATATATGATAGTTTCCTTAATTACCATTAGGTTGGGCTATTGCTTAGAATTACATTAAATACTGAATTTATATTTAAAAACACTGGGACATAACAGATAAATTTTAACCATCAATGATCTTAAATAAAACTTTGGAGAAACTTTTTTAGGGAAAGATAAAACAATTGATATTAAATCAATAAGCTTGTCTATCAAAACAATTATGTGAAGTTTTTTCATTTCCAAATTCTAATTAATCTTTTCATCATTTTTTTAAATTTTCTAGAATTGTACAAATATCTATTTTTAAATATTTCTTAACTCGAATGTTTTCAACCTGATAATCACTAATTGCTTAATTACTTCGTATTAACCTTTTGTTATAAAATTCGTTTACTTATTAAGGCTTTCATCTTGAAGCATTTATCTCGAAACGATAGATGAAAGTAAGGTTTACAATAAATTCCTTCTAAACGAATTGATCGTTTAAAATGTTTTTGAAAGAGTATACAAAGAAGTAAATAAGATAAGCGATGGAAATTACACATTGGATTGTGATGTTCTCAGAATTCTTCCATTGCCCCAAGACCAGATGCTCTTGACAGCTTACGGCCAATTGTGACAAATGAAATGGATAAGTCAAAGTATCTCTGAAATTAAAATTTCAATGTTGAAAATATTGAAAAGGTTTCGAAAATCCTGTTTTTAATTTTATACATTCAGTTCTATTGAAATCAGTCAACCTGAACTTGCTATGTGAATTGCGTCAAATAAACCAACGTTTCTATTTTCAAGTTTCACTAATAATGAATGATCAGTTTGCGTCTCGCATAAGAATGCAGAGTCGGTGAAATAGGTGGAAGATTTTCTACATTCCGACAGAATGGAACTTCCCTCAAAATAATGATTTGTCCCACGAAAAGTTTGAAATAAACGCGGATGTAAAAATTGAAATATATCAGTAGAGCCTCCAAATTTTAATCCCTAAACCATCCTACATATATTAACGCATTGAATCGTGTAAGAGGTTACGTTGTTTGGTAGGGAAACCTAATCAGGGTTTCTCTGTAGGTCTTGAATAAACAAAATGTTAAACGTTTCAAAATCAAACAATTAAGCTGAGAAAACATTTATGAGGGTTTGTTTACAAATTATTTGCCAATTGTTTTGGTAGTTTTAAAGTTAATTTCCAATAAAATGTTCTTCGTTGTTTGAAGTTTAAAAGTTTTTTCTTGAAATTGACCATCATTGTTGATTGTTTTTTATTTTAGTTGTGATGTTGTCAATGTTTTTCAAACGCACTTAAGTTTTCAGCATAAAACATTTGTACATTTTAGTGATGTGTTTTCAACATGGTTGATTTGTAAACAGGAGACGTATTAAGGTTCTCTTTTGTTTCTCAAATAACTTCGGTAAGATTACACCGGAAGATCCGAAGCTTTATTAGCTTAAGTGGCAATTGAAATGTTACCCCAATTGTAGCCTTTCAAAACAATGATTTCCCCCAAAAGTCAACAGTTTCTATTACAGGGTTCAACGTGATTTTCCCAAATGTTTTCATTACATTTCACATTTGTTTTTGTTTGTTCAAGTCAAGGATAAAGTTTTATAATATGTGGCCACTTTAACGTAATAAACCTATAATATTAAAATTTATTTCTACACTTGAATAACCAATTTTGTAAAACCAAACATTGGTGATAAAAACTGGTTTTAAGGTGTAGAGTAATTTTGGTAATTTTATTGCTTCTTTGTTCACAGAATGTGTTCGGTAAATAATTGACTTCTAACCAATGACTATTTTCATTTATGGTTTTCATTTTAATAAATTTATTCCCATTGCTTACAACTTTCCATCAAATTTTAATCTAGCACTTTAGTTCCAAGGAAAAAGAGTTCTACACTCGTGTCATTGTTTGGTCTTTAAATGCAGTTGTGAGATCTAGATATTTTATTGCGTGTTCCAGATGTGGAATTTTGGGTTGCATGTCTAATTAAAATGATTTTTTTTAAATTTAGATGTTCGAGAAGAACAAAATCTTTTTCTGTTCTTCGCATCGACTTCATGCGATGACCACGTCGGTGGAGACGACGTTGATGCCATCAATGCAATTCAATCTTCGTGAGAAGAAAACTTTCTAACAACGAAAGGTCAAAAATCGAAAACTTTCTTGGAATTGTTTCAAATTTTTCAAAACTAAAGTGATCAAATAAAATTGTGTCTCGCGGCTATGATTCATTTGTTTCAAAGTATTTTTATTGTAAAACTATTTTTAATAGTTTTACAAGTTTCTTTGATGGTAGAATAATTAGAATGGATATTTAATTGAATTAACAATAAGGAAAAACATTTTAATTGACAAATGTATAGATGCAGCACAGTTAAATTTTTATTATTAATTGTCATCGTTTCTCCACAAAACGTTTAGTTTGAACCTTTCTTTATTCAATTGGCAAAGAAGTAAAATTTTGTCCTTAGCTTACATATTTTATTTTTATTTATTTTACATATTTCATTTTTATTTATTTTCCATATTTTATTTTATTGAAATAAAATTTTGTGATAAAAACATTAATGCAAAATGAAGACGAATTTGTGATGCGAAGATAATTAATTTTTTTACTTCTAATTTAATGGAAACAAAAACTGGTTTAATAAATGCTGAAAACAATTTCGAATGGCTGATAACAAACACTTAAATGCGTTTATTATGAAGGTTATAAGTTAATAGAAAACTTTCAAATACTTTCAATTGATGTGGAATATAAAATATAACCATAACAGCAGCAATAATAATAATTATAATAATAACAATAATGATAATAATAATTCAATTAAATAAAGTTTTGCTTTGAACTGTATTACACAAAAATGAATTTCTTGTGTAATGTCTGTTGGATTTATTGGACGCAATTCTTTTGAAATTTGTTAAATGAAATCTGAACTTTTAATTAAAATCGTTTCAACTTTTTGACAAACCTTAACCCTTTAACACTTGTAGGGACAAAACAGTGACGGTTGTAGGGTTATTTTCAATGCAAATGTAATTGTATTGTAGATTTTAGACCTTACGGTAATAATAATTCAGGCGTTAAAGGGTTAACCCAACAATGAACTCGATTCAAATACATTCACTGGAGTAAACAAAAGGACGAGATCGAGGCAATGTTTTCTTTTTCAAAAAGGTCTTTTCAACCTGCCTACTCTATGATCCTCACAGGGTGCAACGCTGGGCATAGACCAGTATGTATATATATATATATATTTTACACCGTTATATATATATATATGTATATTTGTATGTGTATATATAATATACCGTTATATATATATATATATATATATATATATATATGTGTATAAATATATGTATATATATTCCTTCCATATGATTAATTTGACGTGGATCTTTTTCACCGAGACCAGAATAATAATTTGTTTGAATTGTCAACAATTTGGATGTTGTGTTTACGCAATCTGTGATAAATTGATCACGAAAATAGAAAGTGTTGGATAAATCATAACATTTAATGCAATAAACTAGCTTGTTTATTTTATCTACTTTTCAACATTCTTGGCACACTGCTAATGTTTACTCCACCCAATTCACAAACCTCCAAATGTTGTCACTACATAATAAATACATTTCTTTTCCACGTTATCTAACTTGTTTTCATGTGACCATATTTTTTATCATTTGTGCTATGTGAAATGCAACTCTTATTTTATACACCTTTTGAAGTTTCTATAACACGCATTTCGTAAATTACATTTATGCTTTTACAAAATTATGTGATTTAGTTATTATAAAATAACAAAAACAATAATGATAATAATTAACAGTTGTCGACGAGTGAATTAAAATTGAACAAGTGGTTGCACCAACACATGTGAATTTAATTGAACCATAAATTCTGATAAGTTTGTTAGAAATCGCGACCATTATAAATAACTGCGATGTTTTTGATGTTTTTTAAACCTTTTAAAGAATTTCTTTTTAAATGATTTTGTAATTGGACGAATTTATTTAATCTTGCAATGATCTTCAGATTAAATAATTAAAATTGGATTTTGTTTTTGTCGTCTCTTTTTCATCAATTTTGAGTGAAATTAAAATAAAAGCAATAACGAATACTTCGCTTCGCCGCAAATCACGAAATTGTTTTTCAAACAGTCTTAGGAGAATTGCTATCAAATATTTATAAATCATTAGAATTGCTTATCCAACGATTCCATTTGTCTTACGTCAACAAAGTTTGTTTTATTTTTAGCGATTTTGTGGATGTAATGAAACTAAAATAGATTTCCATCCAATAATATGAAGTCTGCATAAATGTGACGGTTTTATTAGCAATCTTTCTCTCGTCAAATTTTGAGATGCAAATAAATTGACAATCTAAATATTTAAATCCATCGAAAACTTCCATCAAATTTCATTTAGGAGGACTCTCAGCCAGAATAAAGATTCATAATTTGATCTTATCGAGTGTTTACATTTGATTCACTACCAAGGTAAAGTTTCTCTTGAAATTTAACGTTTGTTATTGTAATTATTTTTTGTTTGGATAACCAAATGGTTTTTGAGCAGACGTAATTTATAGGCAACTTGAAAATTGAATGACTTTTGTGTATTTAAACAAGGTGTTTAAAACAACAACTTTTCAATGTTTAGAAACATGAAGTGTCTGTATTGAAGGTTGTCAAAACATTGTACTAATAATAGTATTATTATTATTTTTGTACTAATATTATTATTATTATAATTTTTGCACTAATAATAGTATTATTGTTTTTGTACTAATAATAGTATTATAATTTTTGTACTAATAATAGTATTATAACTTTTGTACTAATAATAGTATTATAATTTTTGTACTAATAATAGTATTATAATTTTTGTACTAATATCATTATTATTGTTATTGTACTAATATTATTATTGTACTAATAATGTTACTATTATTATTATCATTGTTTTATTGTACTACTGATAGTATTGTTATTGTTATTGTACTAATAGTATTATTGTTATCGTACTAATAATATTATCGTGTGAATAATATTATGCGAGAGTCGAAATGAAGGTTTGAGATGCGAGAATCTAATGTTTATTTTTTTAAGGATTGTATTCATAAACTGTAAATAGATCTGTTCAAACGTCTATGACCAACACATAATTACAATGATGTGCGTATGCATCTACATTTGAATACGATTTACAAAGTATAATTTCCTTCACACCAGCTACTGTGTCGAATACTAATGTACAAAAACGCAACCAATGTAATTACCGACATTATATAAAGCAGTAATTTGTGGTTTCTTAGAACAGCATTTGCCGTGTTCGTGCATGCGTGTGTTCCCCATCCAAGTTTCGGGTGTACGTACGAACACACAAGCGTTCGTGTATGATGGGAGGGAGTATCACACAAATAGTAAATGATCGCAGGTGTTATGGCCTTCCTATCTAATAAATCTGATTTGTCTTGTTCCATTACATTACTTTTGCAATCACGTTTTTCTTATCATACCATGTTGCTCGAATTCGGTTTTGTTACGTTCGCAGTTGGTTTTTAATCTTTTCACCGGCATCGAAAGTATTATTATTCAATTAATTTGTATTTAATAATATACATACAACTTTTGAGCGATGTGTTTATTTAAAAACAATGTCGTTAATATTTGTTTATTAAGTCATGTTTTTCTTTCGAATTGAAAAGAGATCGTTAAAACACATGTGCATTAAATTAATGTAAATAAATATCTATTTAAAATGAACTTGAATAATTGATGCAAATGTTTGCAAAAAATGTTGACATTAATGGCAGATGAATCTGTCTTTTGTTTCATATTTTGTTAAAATGCGGCGTAAATGAGTCCACGTGATGGAAACTATTGATTTTACGGCGGAATTGCTGGTCGTTAATAAATTGTTACTCCATAAACGTCAGCCGAAGGAATGTTTATTTTGCCAGGCCGCCAGATGTCGCTTGAGATGGTTAAGGTCTTCTGAATCTTATGTAAACATTTACTCCCATTTTCTGGCAGCTTTGGATTTGGTTGGACCGTTAGAACACGATGCAATGTTTAGGAAACATTTTTTGGTATGAGGTAAATAAATGGACCTCTTGAGATTTCGTTGAAACGTTTCTTTGAGTAATGGAGATCCAAGATTTATGTCTCCTCTATCTTGGTCGAATAACCGATCCTGTAATTTAATGCGAGGACATAAATTAATTTTCTTATCTTAGGAAAATATTTGTATACAATCTCTCTTTGTTGAGCTTAACTGATCGTCAGTGTTCATCGTCTCGGTTCTTTCTTAATTATGACTCACTCAATATAAACATCTTATTTACCACAACATTTCTCAATTAAACACTACAAGAATATTTATTACAATTACTTCGATTTTCTTACAATGGTAATCATACTGTTTTAGTCTAATTGTTTTTATTTGTATTTAAATCCTTTATTTGGGCTAGAATTAGTGTCTTCTTGCCATCCTATTTACTAAACTTTAAAAAAAATAGGTCCACTTTGGTTAGTGTAGCTCATTTAAAATTGGAAAGTTTCACACAATTGAAAGACATCTAATCTCAAAAGACTACAAATTTATGTTGTATGGATAGAAAGATTATTCTTAAATCTGTTCACAGATTCCCAAAATTATGTTTCTCTTAATCCCCGATTAGCCCATCGTGTCATCTTTTGTTGGCCACACGTAAGAAAGACATTCCAACATAAGCCTAATACGACATTGGTTTGTATTGTTCTTTGGTGGGACATCCTCATTATTAGCATCATGGCAGTTGTAAAAGAAAATTCCAATGAAATCGGTAGCAATAATATGAAGTGCTCAAAACCAATTTATTAATTAATATGAAGTGTTAAAACAGCAATAATAGCCTTTATATGAAGTGTTAAAAATAGCAATAATAGCAGGTATGTTAAATGTTAAAAAACAATTAATTTTATTTCTACAATTTGTTGGAAAATATTTTTATTTGAAATGTAAAATGAATTATCATTGAACCGCGTCTGAAAGTAATAGATTGTAAAATTGCTATAACATAAAAATATTTCAATAATTTTAATCCACAAGCGTCAGTAGAGAAAAACTATTTCAATTGGACATTGATTGGCGTGTGGAAGAAATGACAAATCGATGGCATGTGTCAATGAATTCTTGTTTATCTCTAAAAATAAAGCGGACAAGAATTGCGAAATATTTTGTGGTGACCAGCGAACAAAATTGGTTTTCGAACCTTTGAAGTGGAGTCATAAAATCGTTCGCCATTGTTATGCACGCGGCTTGAGTGGAAATTATAAATAATGCTTTTAATGTATTATGTTGGTGGGAAAGTGTTTACCAAAATATGGTTAATACTTAACGTTTTTAAGGTTAATGTATTGGTCTTGGTCTTGGTCAAATAAAAATAGGTAAGGCATTTAATGTATTGGTCTTGGTCAAATAAAAATAGGTATGGCGTTTAATGTATTAGGTCTTGGTCAAATCAAAATAGGTATGGCGTTTTCTTGGCTGAAATACAACAAACGTTTTACTATTATTTGGTTTGATATACGTATTTTTAAAGTTCTAGTTGATTACATTATTAGACAAAGTTGGTTAGTTGGTGATAGCAAGAATAGTGAAGCATTCGTTTTTTTAAGTTATTTGGGTTTTGAAATAAATACAAATTACACAAATCTAATTAAAACCCAAATCATTTGTTCAACTTCAAATAAGAATTGTTTAATGTTGGGTTACCAAGTTATTAATATTTGAATATGAATAATGGAAGAACAACAAATTAATATGAATGCTAATAATAATTATTAATGTGTAATGATAGTGATTTGCTTGCAACAAACTTTAAAACACGCGAGGTAATAAGTAGCCCCGGCGTATTTTATGTCATGATATATCAAAAACAAAAATGCTCCGAACGTCACAATTACTCTTGCTGATATATCATTAAATTGGAAGTGGAGTCAATGTAAATTATCGGTTGTGGAGAAACTATCGACTAAAGGCGTATGCGGCTTAGGTTTTAAAGATCATTATTAATGCTATTTCATACCAAAATGGTCTTTAAAGACACCCCCTTGAAATGGCGTTTATCACCTGCATGTAATCTATACAGCGAGAGTGTGGAGAAGTGAACATATTGCGAATTTGATGTCGTTCCAACTCTTTGAAATTTCTCTTCATGAAAAATATTTTACTGAGCCTATCATGTGTGTGCGCGGGTGTATGTGTGTTTATGTATGTGTATGTATGTATGTGTATGCAATTGTGTATGTGTGTAGGCAATTTTGTGTGTGTGTGTGTATACAATTGTGTGTGTGTATTTGTATGTGATTGTGCGTGTGTAGTGCAGGTATGTATCATTTATTAGATCATGGAGCGAACTGAATGCAGGTAACCAAACCATTTTAGCTTCCTTTGTCCGCCCCGAATAATGGATTCATATAAGCTTTGAGCTCCATTATGCTTGCCTAACCATTTGTTCTTTACCTTCCCTTCATCATTAGAAAAGTTCTATACATGCTATTAACAATATATTCATCTACAGCTTATACATTTATTAACAGATTCAATGCTTTTATACACAACTTTTTTCGGTTCTATAGTTTGTAGATTTTATAACTCCTCGATTTTTGTACATTAATAAAATGTATTTTTAATGTAATTTGTCCAAAAAATATGAGTTTATTTTATGTCTATGAAATACATATTTAAATTTTCCCATAAAAATATTTGATAATCCTTTGTGTTGAATTAAATGTTATTGTAACTAAAAATAATTCTTACAGTATTAAAATAGATGATTTTATTACCAAACTAATACAGTATTAAATTAGATGGTTTTATTATCAAACTAATACAGTATTAAATTAGATGGTTTTATTACCAAACTAATACAGTATTAAATTAGATGGTTTTATTACCAAACTAATACGGCATTAAAATAAATTGTTTTATTACCAAACTAATACAGTATTAAATTAGATGGTTTTATTACCAAACTAATACGGCATTAAAATAGATGGGTTTATTACCAAACTAATACAGTATTAAATTAGATGGGTTTATTACCAAACTAATACGGCATTAAAATAGATTGGGCTTATTACCGAACTAATATTAAAATAGTTCTCTATTGTGTAAAGTGATTAATTATATTCTTAACTTTTTTATTTGAAATTTATTTTTGAAGGAATATAAATCAACATTTTTGACCTTTGATTTATTCTTTCGAGACAAAACTTTTGGATTTTCTTTTGTCTTCAAACTGGGTGAATTGTTCAGAGTTTTATTGGTTGAACTTTTGTTTTTTTGTATGTTAAGTCTCCCGCCTCATTCATTTGAGTAAGGTTTGAGAAATAAAGACCATTATTAATAAAGTTGAATGCTATTTGGATGGATTTTAATCTTGTTAATCCATAAATGACGAAACAGATTAACGTTTGTGTGTAAATAATGACGTCATTGTTACCTCATTAACCAAATCTTTCTTTGTGTCACCATTGTGATTGTTTGTTGGAAATTAATCCATCGAGATCTTTGATGTGAAAGAAATGTAAACAAACTAATTGTCTTTCTAATCTTTCTAATCTTTACAATGAACTTTTATGTTCATTTGTTCGATTATTTTATCATCGTAATAACATGTTTGATGATTGATTTTAAGTGATTGTTAACATGAAAAAGAAATTTTATTGTTTAAAATGTAATGTAATTCTTGTTGGTTAATAACCTAAAATAACGATCATTACACAAGCCATGTATAATTTATGTTGTGTTTTATTGCAAACGAGTTTCTCAAAATTCCAACTGAAGTATTTCACATTTTCTTATTTGGGTGTGTGAGAGAGGAGAGATAAAAGCGGAGGAATCTTACCGATTATCTTTGAGCTTAAATTCACAAGACCAATTGGTTTCTTTTTTATATAATTGATAAGAAATCTATTATTGGTATCATTTCCATTATTTATTATTTTCTAAATTTAATTTGTTGTACACATTTGTTATATATGAACCTTACTGGCTTCGGTATAAACACTATGGACAATAGAATGGAATGTAACCAGTATTTATTTACGTAAACATCCCTAACAAGAGGTGGAAGAGTATACAATTTTTTATGAATAGTGAAACTGTATAAAGCTAACATAAACTATGCCATCTGAATTTAAACATAAACGTCTAAACCAACTCCGCGTTGCAATTGCACACGAACACACACACACACACACGCACAAACACACACGTCGATGGTTTGTACGTGCAATCGACCTGTCAAACAATGTCGGAATGCTAATGTGTTTATGCCGAAATATTTGGCATTAGTTGATGCAATAAATAATCGGTGGATACACACTCGAGATTAATTCATAAGCGTCGTTAATTAACCTCGAATTTATTTACCATTCTTTTCGTTTGTTTTAGTCTCGAAATATTTGGACCGGCAGTAGCACAAGTGAGGTAACCCACATTGCCTTAACATAGAGCTTACCTCACTTGTGCTATTTTCGATCCAATTAACCTTTTGACCCTTTAAGGCTCGAGTTAGTATCACTTTTAATCTTTATTCAGTGGGAGTTGGAGTTCCCTTAATGTCTCAAAGGGTT
Organism: Archaeomysis grebnitzkii; assembly: GCA_031471125.1. Classification (NCBI taxonomy): domain Eukaryota; kingdom Metazoa; phylum Arthropoda; class Malacostraca; order Mysida; family Mysidae; genus Archaeomysis; species Archaeomysis grebnitzkii. The sequence goes on from JARUHE010099928.1 coordinate 23,160, forward strand.
GACATAATTAATTATAACCCTTGTTGTGCGAGACGAATTAATACATTGAAGTAGCAAAGAATATCATTGACAAGCTTAGAAATAATTTCCCACTGATTGTTGATGGACAATTTCTTTATTTATTCACTACTTAACTTATTTGTTGGCGCCAGCGACAACTTTTACATTCTAATTCTAGCATATTTAAGAATTTCGTATAACATTGAACGCCTTATTTAAGTATTATTATACTAACAAGCACCAGAAATAAATTGTAATTGCTTTGTTGACAATATTTATTAGCTCCAAATTTAGACAGATCAAAATAAACAACTTAATTTTGCAGTAATCATCTATGTTTAGTCAAGTTGCCGTCAACCAAGAATACAATTGGCAAGATAGTAAAGACTGGCCTTAATTTGGGTGTATTGGTAGATGAGAAAAAAAAGTTAGATTTTCCTTCGAGATTCGTTCATTTGATCAAAGTTATTCCAACGAATAATTAATTTCTTTTGATCAAAAGATTCGCTCATGAGCCAAATCTAATTGCATTCTTGTCGTTGCGTTTCGAACGATTTTAATGGTTTTCGTTCGTTTCATTTCTCTTTTAATTTCGTTCGCAATTTTATTCCTTTTTTATTTGGCGTTGGCATCCGACTGGTTTTGACACGCTAATTGATTTACTTGCTTCACTGATTTTGTTGCTTACGCCTGTGTTAAGAATAAGAACATTTCTTTAATAAACAAACTTGTTTAAAAACAATAACAACAAAGACGTATACTACTTATATAATCAACGTCTTGACTTGGTATTGCAATAACAATTTTCTGCAAAAATAAATTCGCTTTGTTCATTAACAAATAAATTTTTAACTTGAATTCAAAGTACTTTTATTGCAAACATTAATGCACCAAAGAAAAATTTATTCGCACAACAAATACAATATTTTCTAAATTAGATTTTTATTCTAAAATCTGAATTATTTTACAGCCATAAAACGGCCGTTTTAACATCGTCAGAACTGTCTCTTTAAAATGATTTAGAACCCAAAGAATTTTGTTCCTCCAAATATTTCTTAATTTTTGAACATATTGTTGGAAGGGAGAAATTATCTCAAATGATTTGCTATTTCAATTCGACGTCTCCAGAGATTGTTCTGCCAAATTCCGTCCACTTTTCACGTTAATAAAATAAATAAAAAACAGTGAGAAAATGTTGTCAATTTGTTTAACACTAAAAAATTTGGCAGTCGAACCAGTGGTTTTTTATGTGATTATTAAGTGTTATCACAAAGCTTTAACCGAGCTAGCAATTTCGCCATCAATTAACTTGACAAAACATTCACTACATAACGTGTCTTATGAAGAACAGGCAATAATGATTTCTTCTAACATTAACTTTAATGTGGTTGAGTTCTTATGGTAATGCTTAACCAGACGGGAAAGAATGGAGACCTTTTTAAATAAATTTAAAAGTAGTAAACAAAACATTGGAGGTCGAACCATTTTAATGGAGTTGTGAAGAACTGATTAATCTTCATTTGTTTGAAGCTCCGCCATTAAATTAATTGACGGTTCGCGTTTGAATTTGTCACTTGAAATAATCCAATTTTATTTCCACCTTTTCATTATTTACTTCCAAAGATTCTTTCAGAAGTATTCGGTCTGACATTTAATTTGGAAGCCATTTCCTGTCCTCGCTGTTCCTACAACCGCAAAGGGTCTTAACCACTTGAACACTAATCACAAAAGGTCCAACAACGGAGGCCCAAAGGGTGTTTGTTCCTAATCTATTACAGGTCTGCCGTCATCTTTGCCTTTGGGTAGCCTGTCTCACATGTTCCCCATTGTTCCTCTGAAATACTTATTGGTTTCTTATTCTGCTTTGTTCATGCTATTTTCTCTTCCTTATTCTGATATTTGATCATTTTTTCTAATTTTATCATTTATTTTTCTCAGGATTTCTTATTTGATAATTGGTGTTGCCATTTTTAACATACCCATAAATATAAGACATCCTAACGGTATGAATGAATATGCTTATAAGTTTGTATGCTTTAGTAAGATGTTAATGAAGTTTGTTTATATGTTTGTAATTTTACAAAAAGTTTTCTGATTTATTCTTTACAAAAAACATGTATTACAAGATTGTACATGTCATAGTTTATATTTACATAAATTAATTATTTTTCATAATATTGAGAATCTTAATTATTTGGCCACTATTGTTATGCAAGAATTTTATGTAAATCTTTCGACACTACAATCAAATCTTTTTACTTTTCTCAAATACTAAAATAATAAACGTTGATTATGAACAGTTGAAATAATGATACTTGCATATTTAAAGTAATTCGTCTTGTACCTTAACCCTTTCACGCCTGAATAATGACTGTACCGATTAAAAGACTTTGAGGTAAACATAAAAACATCTAAATTAAGTAGTCTCATATAGAACCACTCGGTGTTAATGGCTACTTTTAATAGTAATTTAAATATGTTTTAGCCCGAACGTCTTTGTTTCATGTTTTAATTAAGTAATTTTTGTGATGATATCACCATTATATTTACATTGAATATATTGTTTCCTGTATTATTGAATAAACAATCAAACAAAGGACTATGTGTATCATTAGTTCCATCTTTTGCCACTAGTCTTTGAATAATTAATTATCAACAAAAGTTAGTACCATTAAAACCTAAGCCTCTTTGCCCCTTTGCTGATTGTCTGTTGTCTTGCAGAGCGATGAAGTAACGAAGCGCGACATGTGCGTCGGCACCAGCGTCGCCACCATCACCGACCCCGACTGCCTCGGTCCCTGTGAACCTGGCACCTCCGTCACCCTGGAAGGCATCGTCTGGCATGAGACCGAAGGAGGTGAGACATGACATTGTTTTCGCTTTTTTCCACTCGGTTTAGTTGAAGTATTTGGCACTCTTGCTAATTGTATTTCAATGGTCTTGTTTGCACTCTTGCTGATTATATTTCAATTGTCATGTTTGCACTCTTGCTGATTATATTTCAATGGTCATCTTGGCACTCTTGCTAATTATATATTAATTGTAATGTTTGCACTCTGCTGATTATATTTCAATGGTCATTTTGGCACTCTCGTTAATTGTATTTTAATTGTCATGTTTGCACTCTTGCTAATTATATTATAACTCTTGTTAATTGTATTAAAGTTATCATCTTGACAGTCTTACCGACTTTAATTAAAAAAATTCTTTACCCTTTTGCTAATTTTAATAAAATTATCTTGTCTTGATAGTTTGTTCTGTGTACATGTGTCCACTACTCTTGTAAGAGGGGACTTTCATTTGGTTAGATATTGGATAATTCTTCCCAAATCATAATTCACAGTGGCCAATAAATATTATTATTAATTTGGCGGATTTTGTAAAGTTCTTCATTTTGCGTATTGACCATTAAACCTTTAATTGTACTGTTCTTTCATATGTTTTGCAAGTTTTATTCTATTCAGTAATGTTAAATTCAACCTCGCTTGTAGCTATTTATTACCCTCAATATGCTGTTGTGGTGTGTACTTGAGTATAAAGTTCTGTTGGTAAAATCTGGAAAAGAGCAAAGGTGCCAAATGAGATTTTCCTTATTTTGAGTAAATAAACTGTTGGCGAGTGTTCTTTTTGGCATTTCCATTATCTATACCTGAGGTTAGTCTCATTCCTGTAACCTCAAAACGTAGATCCTAACTACATTGCTTTGTTGTGCTGAATAACCTGTGGCTGCAATGCCGTGCTTCGGACAACTACTTTTAAAGAGTTGAAGATGAATTTTTTTCCACCGGTGACACTTTTGTTTTTCAGGCGTGTTGGTTGTGAACGTGACCTGGCGTGGCAAGAGCTACGTCGGAACTTTACTGGACTGCACCAAACTGGAGTGGGCCAGACCCAGGTGAGGCTTGGCACTTTTTCCTGCAATTATAAATAAGCGAAATTTTAAATAAATTAAATAAAGTTTGAAAAATATTGAAAATTATTTCAAAATGTTGTCCTTCTTATAATTTATATTTTCGTTCTACTTTCTTGATAAGACTATGATTCAATAATAATATATACAGCTAAACATTTTTTTGCTACAAATAATTAATTTTAAGGGTTTCGTAAAATTTTGTTTTGAATGATAAGATTCATGTTTTATATTAATGAGCTAGCAGGGGATTATATTGTAGCCAACTATATTTATCTAAATGTAATTTAGTAATCTTACATTGAAATCTACATTCAACATCACTTCATAAAAGTGAAGCCCTTTTCTAAATTAAATAATGTTAAAGTAAACAAAGTAACTTTGATGCCTGGGATCTTAGTTTTTTTGATAAAACATATAAACAACAAAAAAATATTTTTCAAATCAATTTTCTTGATCAAATAATTTTTAACTAGAAATAATACTTCGTAAATCTTTGTTTGTTGCATCTTTCCTACTTGAATTATATTATTCTCCCAATTGTAAAAAGTAACTCTTTGATATGACATAATCATGGGCCAATTGAGACGGTAATATAACGATTAGACATAAGTTTTCAAATGTGTAAGTTTACTGCTTTACAATTGGTCAAGTATAATGTAGTGGAGGATTGGTGTAACATCGGTGTGCGGATTGGTGCTGGGTGTCCACTGAACCCTGTCTTCTGTCTCTTCTCAGGTTCTGTGACTCACCGACCAGTGACATTGAGTCACGCACCCCCAAAGGGAGGGGCAAGCGGGGCAGAGGCTCTGCCACCGCCGCCACGCCCATCCCGACGCCCACGCCGGACCTCACAGTCGCAGAGACACGAGGAAAGTTGCGAAATGCGACCAACAAGGGGCGTCGTGGCGGCTCTGCCACGCCCACCTTCAACCCGCCACCAAGCCCGGTGAAGTCGGAGCCAACGTCGAACAACAAGCGAAAGGGGCGGGAGGCAGAGAGTCCGGCGCCGGATCCAAAGAATGTGAAGAGGTCGCGGTCTACCTCGCGTGGTGCCAGTGGCAGCAACGGCAGCAGTCCTGTGCCTGACCAACAACCGCCACCACCACCTCCGTCACCGCTCACTGCGCAACTGCCGCCCCTTCTACCGACCAACCCCAACCCGCAGCCAATAACGACGCCTCAAAGGGCCCCCACACCCACTATGATTGAATGTCCAGAACCCAACTGTGGTAAGAAGTACACGAAGGTGAATGCGCTGAAGTTCCACCAAAGTCATGCCCACAACAATGGATCCCTCGATGATGAGGTGGTGTCGAGCGAGAACCATGTGGAGAGCGAGTCTGAAGATGCACGGCAGCCATCGCCCACGCCTGTTGTGGAGACGCCAGCCGACGTGTCGACACAAGACCTCGTGAAACCTTCCGTGCTTCGGTTCACCGGTATTCCTCACTCACCTGATTCCGATTCTAGTCCATCTATCATCAACAATGATGACATCACAAAATCATCTTCACCACAGCCTATCTCTACTACTCAGCCAAGTGTGATACAACCACGGTTACAAACTTCAACTCAATCAATATACATGTATCCAAATACCACCTCCTCTATTGCATCTTCCAGCCCACAGAGAATACCTGTCAGTTGTACCAATAATGTTCCAGTGTCAAATTCAGCTACTCAGATGAGACCAAACACTCAATCCTCTCCGAGAATTGATATCAAACCAGAACCATTTGCCCGAATTCCGACTGGGTCTAATTTGGTTAACACGACGGCATGTAGGACAAATCCGATAGTGAATCATCAAATCTACACAGGAAATCCTAGTTCTGTTTCAAGATTAGCCTCTCCTGTGACTCCACAAGGTACTCCTCTGTCTAGTTTACCTGGCACGACATTAAGTACGTTAAAAGTTAAATCTGGCTTGGAAGCTGACAGTAAATTGTTGAACAAAAACAAAGAACCTATTAATGGAATTGTCAATAGTATACACAATAAAGAAGAAGAACAACCACCCCAGCCAGCCAGGGAAGAAACCCGAAGCCCTGCATATTCTGATATATCGGATGCTAATGATACAGCTCCAACTTTAGATGAAAATGATGGAAAGGATTTCAAAGATGATAAAAAATCTGAATTGCCCTTGGGAGCCTCTCCGTATGCTCCTTATGGTATGTATTACGGTGCATATGGACAACATCCAGCTCCATACATTATGGGACCAATACCTACAGGCCCTCAAAATATTCCTATGAAAGATGTCGATTTGAAAGATAAATCTGACAAGGATAAAAAAGATGGATTACCTATGCCAGGCAGCAATGAATATTTAAGCAAATATTCTCCACAGTTTATGTATCCTTATAATTTTAGCATACCTCATGGTTATGCAGATCCTTTTCTAAGGGAAGCCATTTATAAAGAAAATCTCGAGAAAAGTAAAGCTGAAGGAAAAGATATTTCCAGTCTAGTCATACGTGAAGGCGACAAAGGTCCGACAGATCTCTCCCGAACTTCTACCAGTGCTCCAGGAGGTCAAGGATCTCAAAATGGCAAAGAAAAATCTTCTAACATGAAAGATAAATTGATAGAAAATCATGCAATGATGAAGGAACCCCATGAACTGAAAAGTCAAATGCATCCCGACAAAAGGTATGATCCTGCTATGGCATACAGATTTTCCGGTCATTTTGATGGAAGGTTACCCTTGCCGGGATCTCCATCAGATAAAGGCCTCGAGAAGGTTTTGATGGGCATGCCAAAACCAAGTCCACCAGCTCCTTTATCCAGCCCAAGGATGGGTTCCACAACACCAACAAGTATGAACAAGGACGACAAAAGTGATAAAAAGTCAGACCTGAAGTGTGAAGGTGTGAAGCCCACAATGGAAACCACTGGTCCACCTCCACCACCCACATCATCTGCCTACTACCCGGCATTTCCTTATGGATCGGTTGCTTTTGACCCATACAGGCCAATGTCGGTGGCAGGTATGCCGTTAGCTGGTTTTCCAGGAGGACCGTATTTACCTAGTCATCCTGGACCACCACCACCTGGGCTAGCTCCTGGCTTGAGATATCCTGTGGCTATTCCTAATGGTCCAGAAGATCTATCTAGAGGTGGAGCTGCCGGAGCAATGTTTCATCCTAGTCACTTGTACAGTTCTCACAAGATTGTTGAACTCCAAGAAAGAGCACTCAAGTCCCCCGTAACTTCTTCCCACGGGGGAATGCAGAGTTCCGGAGCACACAACATGCTAACACCTCCGAGCAAAGTTGGATCACCATTGGCAATGAGTCTGAAAGATCCTTCACATGGGTTGGTTTCATCAGCCAGTAGTTTCAATCCATCTTCACCATTCATCACGACGGCGTCTGGTCTCCTTCACTCCCCCGTGTCACAGTCGCTAGGGCCAGGGGGGGAACGGAAGTCCCCTCCTACTGGAACCCGGCACCCCGCACACCCCTCGCTCGCAGAGAGTTACCCTTTCCCTCCTCTGCTGCCCAACCAGTTTCCACCTCACTATGCAGGTAAGAACCGGTTTTTTCCAATTAGGACTCACCTTTGATGCACTAAAGTTCAAATGCATTCAATTTCTTTAAATTTTTTGTACATAAATAGCAATTTTCATTTTGGTTATTATTTTCATAAATTTTTTTCTTAAAAAAAATGTTAGATGATTTATGTACTTACACATTTGGTTTTATTTAAATTTTATCATAACTTTTTGCACAAAAGGTAACTTTTTGTTATAGTTTTTTGATCACCTTAACATGACATAAGATTCACCTTTAAATTTTATTTCCGTTTAATTTTTATATAAATTCGCTAACATCATCTAAATTAAATTCATGAGTAATCATAAAAATATTTGAATTGAAATATAATTCCTCTAGTTTAATTCTAATATAATACAACTTGCATTTCCAATTTTTAAACATCAAAGGTCGCTGGAATTTTTTTTGACGAAGATGTATTTTTGCAGCGTTGGGGCCGGCCCAGACGGTAGTGGTGGGAGCACCACCAGGACTGCCAGCAGCGCCATCCAAATGAGACAGTCCGGCTCAAGTCGCAAATGACCTCTTCGCTAGCTTCGGTCACTTCCCTTACAGATGGTGAGGCCATTCCAATGGTTAAGCCATATAAGTGGTTAGACAATTCCAATGGTCAAGCTATACAAGTGATTAGACCATTCCAATGGTCAAGCCATAAAAGTGGTTAGGCTATTCCAATGGTCAAGCCATAAAAGTGGTTAGGCCATTCCAATGGTCAAGCCATGCAAGTGGTTAGGCTATTCCAATGGTCAAACTACACAAGTGGTGATGCTATTCATATGGCTGGTATGACCATACCGAGGATAAAACTGCTTGACCAAAAAGTCATAGAAATACATTGACAAATAGATGAAGACCGATTGTCTGGAGTCGATTGAAGTGCGTTTTAGCGTTCGTGTCCCATTCTCATCGGTGTCATCATTCATTTCATTTTGTAAATAAGTCTTTTTCATTGTAGATCATTGTAGAAGTACTTGTAAGGTGGTCGTAACACCTGCAGGTACTTTGTAAATTTGATTCCAGAGTGAAGGACCAACGGATCGTCTTCAGGTCATTTGCAACTTGCGACTCCGAGGAAATAACAACGCTTAACACTACAAATTCTTTGATTTAGCTTAACCGGAGCCTGGATATATGTGATAATAAACATTTAATGTTCAGTGACTTTGTCGGTGCATTCATTGAAATGCAATGCCCGAAATCTTTAAATTTCTTTATTTTGAACTAGTCTGTGGTTGTCTTTTGTTGTACTATTGATGGTTTTAGAAAATATAGCATCAAATTATATAAAATTAAATTTTCAAATAGATGGAATTAATTTTATTAAACATTTGACTTTATAATAAATATTAAACTGCTTATAGACTAGTGCAGTATTCTTATAAGATTGTTAACAATTCTAAAAGCTATCTGGATTATAATAATTATTATTGTGATTTTTGTTATTCTGTTGAAAAGAAGTTCGTTACAATGTTGAAGTAAACGCTCCAAGTTTACTCGTTTCATTTGGTGAATGTGATTGGTGAGATGAAATCGAATGGATGAAAATATCCGAAAGATGTCCCATTAAATTTTGGAGATGAAGACGATATTGCTTCTTGTGATAGTGCCGCCCTCTCACGAAAAAGTGAATTAAAGCAAGAGGTGCAAGGCCATGTACAATATTTTGTCGGTATGATTTCCGTGGCATTGAGAGTGTTGTTTGTTTGTGTGTTTCTTTATTTTGATACACTGCATTAGGAAATTCGGGTCTAATTTTAATTCAATTCTTTCAAGTTTTAAGGAACTAAATAATTTTATCATTTTCCATGAAATGAAAATGGAATTTAATTTATAGTCAAAATTTTTAGAAGTTTTTAGTTAATAGATTTTGAATTTCCTAATTGGTTTTCATTTAGTTAAAAAAAGATTTCCACTTGTTTACAAAACCATGTTAAATATAATTTGATAATTAATTTTCAATTTTAAAAATAAAAAATATTTTTCAAAACTTAAAATAAACTTAGTTGAAATAAAATTGATTATTTTAGTTTATTAAAAACACGAACAAATTGCTCATTTTTGTTGTATATTTCATACTTTTTAGGTTTATTTATATGTGTACTTTATTTTATATATGTAGTTTTAGCATTTTAAAGTTTGCTATGAAATAAATTTCCATTCTGTTTTTAATCATATATAAAAAATAATTTTGTAAATTCAGTATCTTTTTTTTCTACAGTACTTCATAATTGCATATGAAAAATTGGGTTTCCAAAATAAATTTTGAATTTGCATTATTTTAGTGAAAATAATTAAATTTTTATAATTAAATCGAGTCTAATTTGTACTTGCTTAAAAGCGTAAATTCCATTTTGTAAAATTTAAGTTTAAATATGAATAAATTTTTATATTTTTTTAACATTGTCATTCATGCTAACTCATTAATGTTAATGTACAACATTCCAAATACATAAATGTTGAATTTTCCATTTTTTGCTTCATTTCAATCTTTTTTTGTTAACTTGAAAGTTTAAATTTTTTAAATCAAAATAAATTTACATTTATCAATTCAATAATATTTATAATTTTCATAAATTAAAATTAACTTTCTTGACGATTAGTTTGATATGATTATAAGAACAAAACCTATTGTAATAATTAATTCTTGATTAGTAAATGATAGTTATCAAACACACAAATTGAATGAGAATTTCAATGTTAATTGTGTGTACACATACATTATTATAATCATTGGAAAATAAAGTTTGTTATTTGTTAAAAGGTTTTAAATGCTTACTTAAAAGGGCATTTTTAAGCGATCTCATTACCATTAAAATGTTTCACGTTTGGTTCTACATTCAAAGGCTTATTTGAATGCGTAACTGCCAGTCGGTTGAATGCATGCCTTCCCAATTCTTCACTTTTTTCATAACCTGTTAACATCATCTATTGCAAAATAAACCTGAATTGCGGTTCTTTTCCAATAAATGATGGTCAATAGCTTAACATATCAAATTTTGTTTATGCAGTTTATGGGCGAATGAAATTTGAATCAAATCTTATTTTTTCTATTTAAAATTGTATTGTATAATAATATGTTTACAGAGTATATATCTTATGTAAATAAAATTAGACTAATTTTTGATAATTGTTATTTTACCCTACATAAGATGTTTTTAAAATATGGTTATTTGCCCATAAAAAAAGAAGTCTTTAAAATACTATATTACAGTTCTAACTAAATTATATTCGGAGGGGTATTTACTCCAATGAAAAAGTGATTATTGGACACAAGTAACATTAAATACATTTCTAGTTGTAAAATGAGATCTGCTTTTGACCTAGAGTTGTTGCTCAATCTTGAGGTCAAGAGTTGAGGAAGGAATTCCTCCGATAGAATGTTGGCAGCATAGGAGTGGTTACCTGTTTTGGGAAATTGGTGATGCAGCCACATGGTATGGCAGCCCTTTTTGTTATGTATGCAGTAATGGACAATATTAGGTAACCAATTTGATAAAACTCACAACTTCAGATTTGATTCACTGATATTTTTCAAATGTTTAATAAAATATTTTTAGTCATTTAAATAAAACTGTAAAACTTACCAACACCAACGCGAGTGTAAGACTACTTATGTAGTGACGTCATAATTTGAAATAGGATTTAGGCTACATAAAAAAGTATTTAAGTAAATTTTAACATTATCGTGACCCACCAAACAAAACCTGAACTAACTTTGCTCCTCAAATGGTTTTCGGTGGCCAAAAACACTATTTGAGGAGCATATTTGTTTTAAAACATGACATCATCCGGGCGTGACAATCTGTATGCATTTAACAGTAACTAGACTTATGATTTGAAACATATATATCTTTGTAATTACTTTAATGTTGTATCTATTTCAACAATTTGTTGTATCATCAACATTCATCATATTACAACTTTAATAAATGCTATTTTTGGTTAAAAGTACTTTATTGAAGAAATTCAAAATCGCGTTGATGTTGGAAAGGTTAACCAATAAAACTACAGTAAAATTCAAATGTAAACAAATAACATCACTAAAAATATCTGTTTATAAACATTATGTGGCATAGCTTAGTGAATGGCTCATCAAAAAAATCAACCAACTTGGCAGGTATGATAGATTACCTACTAACCTGGCACTGTCAAGAAACTTCTGTCTTCTGTAATGGGCTTCAACTCTACTTTCCATATATCCCATCTAACTTCCAAAGGTTTCGTTTAGTAATTTTTATTATTATTTTATATATCCAATCTAACTTCCAAAGGTTTCGTTTAGTCATTTTTATACCGTAACTACATTAAAAAAAATAGCTGCATTCATGGTATAGTTGACGTGCCATGATTATTTTAGTTGACAGATAAAAAATGGTTAGTCTCAATTTGTAAGCTCTGGAAGTACCAGGTTTTTAATTACCAAAATAATATTCTGATTAAGCACAAAAAGTTAGTCGATTGGATAAATTATCCGTGCGGTAAAGTTTTACAATGGAACTGTTCAGTGCCGGGCATTGACCTGTTTATATAATCAATCAATCTACAATGGATCTGAATTGTCAAGCTTGCTTGGTAACCATGTTTTGTATTTGTTGTTATTCTTTTTTCTTCATTCTTACAATAATGATTAGATTTATTTATTAGGCGCGAACATTATATAATAACAAAAACCAAAAATATATTTCAAAGATACAAAAAACACAAAACATTTACAAATTAAAAAGGTGCGTTTTCAAGGTTTTAGTGAATAGTGAATATGATTTGATCTCTTTTAGATCATTTGGCAACGAATTCCAAAGTGATGGTCCAGCGTGGAAAAATGATCGTTTGCCAAAATTTGTTTTTATTCTTGGTATTATGAGTTGAGTTGAATTTAAAGAACGTACATTTTTATTTGAAATGTGTTAGTGGATGTTGTTTGAGAGATAGGTTGGTGCTGTGTCGTCTAAACATTTAAACACTATCGTTCTTCATTCATCCTTTGGTTTCGATTCAATCAAAGTAAGTTTAACGTTATATCCTCTGATTATGACTAATATGTCAGACAATAAACAGTGAAAAAGTAGACTGTAAATGCGTGAAGCTTGTTGGATTTTGAATTCTGCTTTAGGAAATGTTCTCTACAGCTGGTGTTGGTCCTATCACCCGGATATATGGTATTATCAAAGAAGCTGTATACAAAAACACTATATTGCACTTTGCTTGAGGTTATTTTTCAGTTCTTAACCTTATTTTTATACAAGAGTATTGCTAGACCATTACCAGTTGGGCGGATCGTTTTTGAACTTTTATTTCGATTATTTAATAGTGCGGAAAAGTTGTGTCTGCACATAAGAATGAGCCATGCAAAATTTTAGATTAAAAAAAGTTGCGAAAAATGGCCAAAAATGGACTTTTTTCATTCTTTTTAAAAATGTAGTTTTGATATTTAAATTGAATAAGCTAACTTCTTATAGCGACAAATATAATGTAACACGTCTATATTAAACGTACAAATAAAATTGAAAATGTATTTCAATTACTACTATCGGCACAAGTACTTTGAAAAATCAGGAGAAAATGTCTGTGTCATATTATGTTTCTAAATTTACAACTTTAAGTTAATAATATGTACTACTGGTGTCATTATATGTTAAAACTACTTTTTCTTCTTTTTATTTTCTTTACTTACGAGTCTAAATTTACAGTGTGCAACTATTAGCTTATTATATAACAATTTTAATTCTCCACTCACCACAATCAAATAGGTGGCTGCATATTGATTTCCATCCTCCCCAACCACCCTGCCTTGAATTGATGCATATACGTTATTTATCAAGTTATATCAACATAAACTCTTGTTTGGATTATATTTTAGGTTTTCTTTCCTAGCTCAGTGTGATTGAAGGTTCTGTGACATTAAATGTTTGCCAATTGATCATTTTGAAATAGTTTTTGAAAGGATTTACATTAAATGGTCGCAAAAGACGTACATTATTGTCCCTTGCTTTTAAAATTCGCCTCCAACCTAGTTTTCTAACATGTCTTCGGTTATCAAAAATCATAGAAACTAGAATAACACGAGCATAACACGAGTTTCTTTGAATAGCGTTGCCCACTACTTTTAATAAGTTCGAACCAATGTACCGTTATTTCACTATCATGTCATGTAAATGACGTGGTCCGTATATTAAAGATGGGTTTATTTTGATCGAAAACCAAGTAGGTATATATACTGTATTTTCATTACATAGTTAACAAGGTCCTTCAGATTCTCTGAAAGAGTTTCTGACGAAACGTAGAGGCGTAATAATCTATTGGCAGTTGTGAGTCACTTTGCATGTGAAATGTTTCCTGGATTTTGCACAGCAAGTGACTCAGAGACATACCTCTTGCAACTGCCTTAAATGTTTTAGCCATGTATTTTTGATCAGTGCTTAAATTGTCAGTATTTAGTTCAAAGTTTGCAATTTCAATCGGCTCAAAGTCAATCACTGGCAATTTTTAACATTCTTCTAATTGTTTACCAACTATACCTGTTGAATCCTCTTGGTCAACATGTTTTTCCGTCAAGCCTGATCAACAGATTTCGTAACGGCAGCTCATTCGCATGAATGAGACAAACTGCCCACTGTGGTGGTCTTCACAATCGTTCTTCATTCAATTTTGTTGCTCCATCTTTTTAATCAGTGTTTACAGCGGTACCACCACATCAAACTACTATTACCAACGCCGACACTACTACGAGCCTCTCATACTTACTTGCCATGAATTTTTGTTAGTTACAAAAAAACATTGAAAACACAACTGGTAGCATAGATACCAACCATACTCATGATATCGACCTAACTTTCTTCATCTCTGATCAACTTTGTTGAACATATATCACCTATTTTAACAATGGTTGTGTTCAACTGCAAATGCAAAACGTTTCACATGCAAGTTTTTATCAAAACACATTGATTTTTTTGCATGC
>JARUHE010099929.1:0-24519 GCA_031471125.1 Archaeomysis grebnitzkii
TACACATTTATGTATTATTGAAAAATCATATTGTCATATCTAGGATATTTATTTTTATATTTTGGTATTTTTCTTAATTGCTGTTTTTACTTATGTATGTGTGTACATTTAATCGTTGTAGATTATAATGTAAATATTGTTACGTGTAATTTTGTATTTGCCATAATGGAAGTTGTTCCTAACTAAAAATTGAATACCATTTAATGTAAATAGAATAACTATATCATAATTAATTGCTAATAGTATCAATACAAACACTACATAACATTTTCCCATTACTTTGTAGTTTTTCATAACATTATTATTGATATACATCGTTATATATATATATTTTTTCGACGTATTTGGTCATATAAGTAACATTATGAAAATTACATAAAATTGATTCATTATTGTCAAAAAAATTCTTGCCGAATGTTATTTTCTTGACAAATAATATTTTTCTATTATAAAGAATTAATTATAAAATTTAATGTGGACTCACTTTCGCAGTAATCGCCACTAAACCCATCGGGACACCTGCAGTTGAAAGGCGCAATGCATTTGCCGCCATTTTGACACAAATTGCGACAATCTGCAATGCATTTGGGAGGTCTTCCATCGTCGTCCATCCAAACGCTGTTGATGCATTGCACCAAAATCCCTTTTGAGGGTTTGTAACCGGAATTGCAATGCACTAGTCCGGTGTCGTTGGTGCTGTGCAAGATTTATTTTATTAAGTGGTCGGGTTTATTAAAGTTGATAGTAATTAAGCTATGCTGATTTAATAGTAATTAAATAATTATTTAATTGAAGATACTTAAATAGTAAATAAACTTGAGTTAATTCAATAATAATTAAGCTAAGCACAATTAATAATAATTGAATTAAAGTTAATTAAATTATAGTTGAAGAAGAGCAATAACTAAAGGCAGTTAAATAATATTTAAATCAAACCCAGTTAAAAAATAGTTGAAAGTAGTTGAATAATAAATATACTAAAGTTAATTTGGCAATACTGCAATTAGTTAAAGATAATTAAATTAAAGGTTTTTAATTAAATAAAATTAAAGATAGTTATGAAGTTAATTTAATTAAAACAAAACTATGTATTTAGTTAAGACAAACTGCTAATGTTATTGAATTTAATTTAATTACTTAGATTTCAAAAAAAAATTGAAACTTCAATACATGACACACCTTGCAATAATATAACCATTTTCAATCTCATGATCTTCACAAAGCTTAGGAGGAGGAACCACTTTTACTGAAACACAAAATCCAAAAAAATAGTAAAGAAAAATTTTAATGATTTTAAATAAAAAACAAATTCATTAAAAAACATAAATTATTTCATTAATTTAATCAGAAATCTAAACTTTTTAATGATAAAAGAAATTCAAAACTTGAATAATTATTTTAAAAAATTCAAATTTATTAACATTACATAATTCTAGTGAATAAAAAGACAAAACATACAATAAATAATTTTTATTACTTTTAATTTGTTTTATATATTAATAAAATTAATTTGAAAGCCATATGAAACAAACTATTAAACAAGTCATAAAGATTATAAGAAATACTTGGATCGACAATAGCACAAGTGTGGTAAGCTTTATGTAATTTGAATGTGGGTTACCTCACTTGTGCTATTGTTCATCCATTTATTCAACTTCAATGGTGAACTGGACTTTTTCATAAATTGTTTTACCTTCACAATGTGAGCCAGTGAACCCTGCTTTGCAAGAACACTCGCCAGGCGACATACAAACTCCTCCGTTCTTACATCCGTTTCCACAGGAAGGAAGACATTCAAGAATTTGGTTGGCAACTTCATACCAAAATCCATTTCTGCATTTGATCGAAACGCCCTCTGTTGGAGTGTATCCATAATCACATCTCAACATTCCTACTGTTGCATTTTGCCTACAAAAATATGGTTCGTTAGTTTAATAATATATCAATGGATCTTATTGAATGGTTTATAGTTTAAGAATATATCTACTGATATAATTAAATGATTTGTAGCTTTAAATTACAAACACCCAACACGACAGATTTATACAATAACAACCCCAATAAATAAATCCGTTTGAAAGTTAACTTTCTATGAACCCACGAAGACACCTACCCAAATTTTGATTGAAACATCATTAACCCGTACCTCAATTAATATCACCATAGGCTCGACAACATAAATTTTTCATTATGCCCACACTACCAGCAACATATACTTTATACAGAAACATTATCCTTTCCTCTCCTGGTTTTCCCTAAAATAAGAAATCTGTTCAATCATCTCTCTTTTGGACTTCGGGAGACGCCTGATCTAGATTCTATTGGTTTCTTCGAGAGAAGGAAGGCTTAGCATGACTAGTTGACCAGTGCGTAAGTTTCTTAAATATGTAAATTTTCAATTAAAACATAGAGATTAGTCGTCAAAACAGTTGTTTCGTAGTTCAAACCTTATTAAATGTATTGTATTCGTTCGAGGCTCTGGTAAGTTTTAACAAAACAAAAAGCATCAATTTCTCTGAAAGTTTTAATGATTGGTATAAACAGTTTATAGATTAAACTAAAAAAGAAAAAGTATTTAAATTTTGATTACTTATTGTTAGTTATTTTCTAAGAGCATGAAAAAAGATGACAAGGGAAAAAACGCATCAATCAAAACAAATCTGTGAGTGCTTTAATTAAATAACAAAACTACAAACCAATAAATAAAAACGTAATACAAGCTCACGTTGGATAAATAGATCCATGTGGAATTTTTTCCTTGGAGCAGGTCATAGGTAAGGTTACTATTGTTGTTGTTGTTGTTGTTATAGTTGAAGCACTCACTGTAGTGCTATGGTCTGAAAATAGACGAAACAGTTACTATATATTGTCACAGAAAATTAGGTTTGTATTGAAGAAATACGCTCATTGCTTCTTTTTTGTTTTCAACGTTACAAATTACCAAACAGTGCCAATCAGTGGTAAGCAACCCTACTATACTGTACTTACTAAAATTGAATCATTTGAATGTTTTTTATAGATTTTAAAGTAAAAACAAGGCTATTTATATTACTTGAAAACTACCAATGTGAAAAACACTTATACTTACAAGGATATGCTATACATAAGATGCATACTGATCAGTACATTTTTATATGACCTTGTGTACACACCGGTATAACTTAATACAAACTTTCAGAGAAGATAATTATCTAATTGCCAGTTATACATATTGTCATACATACCTGAAAGTGCAAAAACACAAACGCATGACACTCAGATAATAACTAAACAACTTTTCTTCTACAAATACCTTGACAATGTAGACCCGTAAACCCTGTGAGACAAGAGCAATTAAACGGTGCCACACAAACACCTCCATTATGGCATCCATCTCCACAATTTGGAATGCAAGAAATCTGTTCGCCATTTGTTGAAACCCAATCTCCGTTCGTACAATTTAAGGTTCCATTTTCCTTCGGCTTATAACCATTGTCACAATAAAGCATTCCGTTGTTCGCGTCTCCTCTGGAAAATTACATTCGTGGTTCTCAACTTTCTTCCATAAAGGTAATTTGTGTTCGATTTCATAGTATCATAAATGAATTAAAAGTTTGTTTGGTTGAACACAACTTTTTTGAGAAGAATGTTTTATGGAAGTAAGTTTTCAACTAAGAAAAAATGATAGACATACTTTTGCTTCTCTATTTAGATGTTATAAAAACATAGTTTTGTTATACATATTAATTTAATATACATTTAACTCAACAGTAAAATAATTTTGGCCAAATAATAAAATCACAAATATTATTTACTCACAAAAACATTCAAACACTTACTTGGGAACTATGACTCCATTTGGTATATTTTTGACCAAACAAATTAATGAAGGAGTTGTAGAAGAAACGGACGTTACTGCAATTATGAGACAATACTTTTTATGATGTTTGTTACAATCTTTTAACAATACGAGGCCTAACATTTTGAATAATTAAAATCTTCAGTCGTTCTAATTGACTTTAATGTTGTATAATATTCAAATAACTTACAACTTAATTCTTTAATATTTGATCAGAGTTAATACCATTCAGGATAAAATAATTTTTGTAATTGCTTAAGATTTGAAATGAAAACAAGAAAAATGAGAACGATTATTTCAGTACTACGATGGAAACAAATACTTTTTGTGATACTATCATAATAGTCAAACTTAATTGAAGTATATTGTTAAATTTTTAGTCTTTGAAATTCACACTTAACAATAAATATACAAATTTTTTATGTAAGTCGAGTAATAAGATGATTGTACGCATAATTAAATATTTTAAATAACCTAAAGGTAAGGATATGAATAAAGTTTCACTTTCTTAAAAATAATGGTATTGAAAAAATTATTTTTAGATAATAACAAAAATTTTCCTCACCTTCACAATATTTTCCTGTGAATCCACCTTGACAGCTACAACTTCCCGGGGACACACAAGTGCCTCCATTTTGGCACCCATCTCCACACCTGGGCAGGCACTCGACCGTCTTGTTGCGCACCTCGTACCATTGGCCATCCTTGCAGCCAATCGTTAGCCGTTTTATAGGTCCGTACCCAAAGTCGCATCTCAACTCTCCAGTTGTTGGGTCATGCCTGTGGAAAGGAAATTTTGTTGCAATGTTTCATTGTGCAATGTTGAATCATCCGCTGTTTCAACGGACAATTTACAAATTTCCATTGTAATAACGTAATTTTAAAACTAGATCAAAAGTTATGTTACATCTTTGTTATAATGTCCGAGTTGTAATGACATTGTGTTATTCTCCAATTTCTTTCAATGTTTGTTACAAAAAACATTGACACATTAAATTTATGTTATTATAACAAAATAGAAACGTTCTCTGTTATTACAACAGCTAAAAAATGTATGTTATTATAGCAAACAAATAATTTTGGTCTGACAATAGATTTCATTTTCTCAACAGCATGATGTATTTGGTGGTACTTGGAATTTCAATATAACAGTGTTGACATTTATGTTTCTTCATCTTATATAGCCGACATTTTTCAGTCTTGGCCCTACCTAACTAAACTAAAATAACAATAATCAAATAATTCAAAAACGTATAATTATGCATAGGTCTAATGGCTACCCAGTGAATAGTT
The DNA here is from genome assembly GCA_031471125.1 of Archaeomysis grebnitzkii. Classification (NCBI taxonomy): domain Eukaryota; kingdom Metazoa; phylum Arthropoda; class Malacostraca; order Mysida; family Mysidae; genus Archaeomysis; species Archaeomysis grebnitzkii. The sequence continues at coordinate 5,132 of JARUHE010099929.1, forward strand.
TCTTCAAGAGTATCTTTAAGTTCCTCTGATGTGTTAATTATTTTTTAGACTGACCAGGAGGATAAGACATATGCTAACTGCACATCTGAGGTATGGATAATAGTTAATATATACCAATGTGAAGAGTAATAAGATTTCTAATAAAGTTAAATTTATTGTTAAGGTATAACGCACGTTGGATAAATGTCTCCATGCGGGACATGTTGTAAAGAACAACTCTTTGGTTTTGATGTTGATGTTGATGTGGAAGTTGACATTGTCGTTAGTCCAGTTGTATGGATGTGATCTGAAATGCAAAAAAAAACTTCAATATTGAATTTATTATTAATTAATAAATTTGTTAGACATATTCTTAGTTGGTATATCTTATAAACTAAATTGTTATGTATATTTTTAATTAGTATATTTTATAAAGTGCATTAATAAATACATTATTGTTTAGTATATCTTATAATGTACATTATTCGATGTATTACTTTTTAGTATATTTTATAAATTACATTATTAAACATATTATTTAGTTTTGTAAATATTATCAATTACATTATTAAATATATTATTATTCAGTACATCTTATAAATTGTATTTTTAAATGTATTATTGCTTCCATATTTTATAAATTATATTATTAAATATATTGTTATTTACTGTGGTATATTTTATCAATGACATTATTATTTATTTAGTATATCTTATCAATCACATTATTAAATACATTATAATTTTGTATGTAACATAAATTACATTATTAAACATATTTTTATTTAGTATATCTTATAAATAACATTATTAAATATATAATTATTTAGTATAACTTATAAGTTACATTATTATTCAGTGTAGTATAGTTTATCAATGACAGTATTAAATATAATATTATTTAGTATATCTTATAAATGACATTATTAAATATATTATCATTTAGTATCTTTTATGAAGTACATTGTTGTGTTAATACTATTATTATTATTGTTCGACAGTAAACAACACTGGAGAAACAGTTTCTGTTCAGTGTGGTTTAATATAATACACAAATGTATAACAACTTAATTAGATAATACAATTCAAAACGTAATGGTAATTGACAATAAAGCTATTTTAATTTCATTAGTTATCCATCAAACATTAAATTTAATTTCTGCATATATGTTCACATGTGTTTTTGCAAATGAAAAAACAAACCAGAAAATTACAAATATTACTTGATAAAATTAAAAAAAAAACATACTTTTTTTTCATAAGTTACCCAAACCTTACCTGAACATTTTTCCCCAGTGTATCCTGCCAGACAGTGGCAAGTCTTCGGACCAATACAGATGCCTCCGTTATGACATCCTTGGCCACACGAGGGAACGCACACGGGGTCAGTCCCGTCGGGGTTTTTCCAGTCGTCCTCAATGCATAGAACAATTATTATGGAATCTTTTGAGAGATAACCATTATTGCAGCTAATCATTCCTGTGTTGCCTTCACTGGAAAAATCAGTGTTTACTGCATCTTGTACATCATATCTAGCTCATATTGAATTCGTATATAATTTCATTCTATTAAATTTAAAGAATGAGAAACACTGAAATTTTCTCTAGGCTGTCCAACATTTATCTTTCGTATTCTTCAATTCCTGTTCACTTCCATTATGTTACCTAAGGCACGTTGTGTGCTGTCCTTCATCAATAGTCAAGCTCAGTGATTGCTTTGATTGAATATAATACCAAATAATTTACAGTTATGTAAAACATGTTTAAATTTCTGAACATAAAGTATTTCAACACAAGTAAATAAGTAATAAACAATAATAATAATAAATAAATACCAAATAGATTGGTATACTTGAACGATAGTTGAAGCACAAACATACCTTGGAGTAATGACTCCATGGAGAATTAATTTTTTCTTACAATCAGGTGTCTCAGGCTGGGGAACTTCGGCTAAAAGTTATAAAGGCATGTTTAAAAAATTGAGCTAAAAACATAATAAAAATGTGCCCGCAACATACAGTATATAGTATTACTTGTATACAGTATATAGTAGTATACAGTAGTATATAGTATATAGTATATAGTATACAGTATACAGTATATAGTATACAGTATACAGTATACAGTATATAGTAGTACTTGTGTCAAAAACGTAACGAACACAAATGGAGAAACATAAAATAAGTTTAGAAATAGAATAAGCATCCAATTTAATCAACAATTGTCGTTATTAAAGCCTGAGTTTTTGATTTTTTCCCCATAATGATTAATAATAATAATTAAGATGTATTACATCACTTTGGCAACTATACAAAATATTCTCTTTTAAAAGTGAGTATTTAAGACTCTTAATTTAGAGAATATGGAAACATTTTTTTAAATTTAGAACAACTTAGAGAATATAAAAATATCTTTTAAAATTACAAACTGAAAATATTGGAAAAAAATCAAACACACTTTCGCAATGTTGTCCAGTGTATCGAACAGGACAGACACAACTTCTTGGCGCAACGCAGACACCCCCGTTGACGCAATCTTCACTTCCGCAAAAAGGTCGACACTCGATTTTTAGACCGGTTGGTGAAGTCCAGCGACCATTCTCACAATTTATATTTGTGAAAATGGTTCTATATCCAATGAAACATCTCACAACACCTTTCATTTCACCACTGAAACATCAAAAACATTTTAAAACATTTTTCCCATCACTGAAAGACCAAAAACAATTTAATCTGCTAGAGACCGAGTGAAGTTTATTTACGCAAAATTTGTAACGAATATGAAGGCATCACTCAAGAACAGAACTGGTGTGCAAACACCACATCATGACGCTTGTCAATTAGCATTACACGAATTAATGACTTCTTACTTTGAAGGTGACAACCTCCTCAATTACAAAATGATGTTGATAATCCAATCAAGGAAATTTATTTGCATTCATAGTCAGGTCTGTTTAAGTTAGAACTAAAAATAAAAAATAAATAAAAAAACTCACTGTGGAACGATGACTCCAAAGGGAATGTTTTCCACATTACATTTCACCAACGTTGGAGGAGTTGTGGTGATGGAGGTGGTTGGAGGCGGATCTACAATAAAAATAATAATATCATTACTAGTAAGTTTTGTATAAAAATATTAAAACAAAAAACAAAAATAACGATAATAACAACAAAAAATAAAAAAAGGAAAAATACCCAAACAATATTTTCCAGAGAAGCCGTCGACACATTTGCATGTTCCCGGAGCGACACAAGTCCCTCCGTTGAAGCATCCAACGCCACAATCGGGAACGCATTTCGGCTTTCCTCCGTTGCAATACATCCAATCTCTGCCCACACATGCGGCGATGACATCACCTTCGGGTTTGTAACCATGGTTACATGAGACTATTCCCATGTTGCCATGGCTACAATCATAACAATTTTTAGTATTTTTTAATTTAAGATGTGATGCCATCAGTAATGTGTTATTCTATGAAAATAAATAATGTTATAAAAAACAATTCATGATGTTTCCACTACATAACTAAATAGATTTAGTATGTAAACTAAGTATATTAGAACATTAACCTATGTATATGTAAATAAATCTTACCTAGGAATTATTTTTCCTTCGTGTATATGTAATAGCCCACATGGATGCGTTACAGTCGGAATTGGACCTAAATTTTTCAAAGAAAGAAAATCAATAAAATTCTAGAATTGTATTCATCTAAAATATTAAAAACAAAGTTTAATTTATTTTAATTTGATTCCTGTATGATCCAAAAAAAACTTTTTAAAGTTATTAAAAAAATAGACTGAATTTGTTTTTATAGCCAGCAATAAATAAAAATTCGTAGACATCTTTAGAAATAACAAAACCCATATTAAAATTACTTTCGCAATGCTTTCCGGTAAATTGAGCAACACAAACACAAGTGTTTGGAGCGAGACAAACCCCATTAAGACATCCTTCTGTTCCACAGTCTGGGTTACATTTGATATCGTTGCCATCCTGTGAAATCCATTGGCCATTGTGGCAACTGAGAAATTCATTTGTGTTTGGTTTGTACCCTTCAGTGCAGTTTAGATACCCATCCAAGCTCGACCTGTAACAAATAATACAAATAAATAAAACTATAGGCCTATTCATATTTTAGGAGAAACATTAATTGAGGGGTTCTTTCATTGTATTTAAACTTAATCTCTGTTTAAGTTAGATTTATAAAACTACAACTTAAACTGTATTTATTTTGTTCTTAAGCCAATGTTTTTTTTACTGATTATTTAATACTTTCTTAATCAAACACTTTAGTTGGCAAACTATAAAAATGCATTTTTTGTTTTCATATGTAAGAGACTGAAAATATTTTATCACTCCTTTCGAGTTTTGACAAATTTCAAGTTGCCAAAAAACATTTATGATTCGATTTGTTATTTTTGAAACTAGATTATCGATGACATCAATTTTGTTCTAGATCAAATAATCTCATTCAAAACAACTTGTCTTCAATTTTTAAATGATTTATGAAGGACATAAATGCAGCTTCATTAATCAGGGTGCCATTAATTAGTGAAAAAACAACTACTTTAAATAAGTTACTTATTTTAATTAATTAACTTTTTAAACTGGTCAGTAAATAAACTTCATTATATAACTAATGAATTAATTGACTGGTTATTTAACATCATTAATAAATGAAATGAATTAATAAATTACATTTGTTAACTTGATTAATTAATTAACTAATTAGTAAATTAACTTGATTAATTAATGGAAATAACCAATTAACTATTTTTTAACTTAATTAATTAATTAATTAGCTGTATTAACGTAGTAACTTAACTAATTAAATAACTAACTAAATTGTAATTAAAATCATTAATTAATTATTCAGTCAACTTCACCAATTAACTTAGTTAATTAACTTCACCAATTAAGTTAATTAATTAACTTCATCAATTAACTTAATTTAATTAACTTCATCAATTAACTTAATTAATTAACTTTATTAATTAATTGATTATTTTAATCAATCAACTTATTTAATGAACTTAAACATTTCAAATTAATTTCAAGTTAATAAAATACAGAAAACAAAAACCAACATTTTGGTAATAGCCCCAAATTTGACATTTCTTGCGTGGCATTGAATGACAGGTCCTCCGACCGTTGTTGACGATGACACGAGAGAGGTTGCCGTGGTTACCGTAACTGAAAATACGAGATGAAATATTTAGAAATGTTTTTGTTTTATAAAAATATTTTATTATTATAATTAACAAAAATCAATTCTAAACGTTTCAGATTACATGTACAAAATTCAAAGACAGAGGAGGTTAAATAAAATGTGATGTAAGAAATAATTTAATGTAGTACAAAAAAAGAAAAAAACAGAACTCTTTATAATGTATGATTGAAATTCAATTTCTACAATGTAATACACTAAATTACAAATCCACCAATAAAATAACGAATAATATGTGTGGCTGATTAACTAAATTAAACAGAGTCAACAAAATATTACCTTCACATTTGGTGCCAGTGAACCCTGGCGGGCACTCGCAAACGCCGGGCTTCAAACAGCGACCTCCATGCTGGCACCCACTGGCACAGTCGGGCAAACATTTCACTTTCGAGCCATCAATATTCACCCACTTGGAGGTGGAGTTCGATTGGGGTGTGGAGCAGACAACCAACGAGTTAAGGCTTGGTTTGTACCCTGCCACGCATTCCACCAAGCCATATTGCTCAGAGCTGTCAAGGTTCATATCTTCAATGTATTATGTAATACAAACTAAATTTTATGATTAGTGTGTGTTTGATATTCAATGGATCACGATATTAATATTAATATTAATACAGAACATACTGAAATGTCAACAAATCCTAGCACTCAAAATAACACAAATTAGACTCAATGCTGCCTAACTTCATTTACGAACGAGATGCATTATTTATAATATATCATAATTTAGAAAAATTTCACATTCAAAATTGGAACAACAAATTTAAGAACATACAAATACAGTAATCGTAAAATAGATTTTTTAACTGTTAGTACGGTAGTTAAAGACAATTCTAAACTATACATTATACATATATTACATTCATACTTACATTTAACGTTGAATGATATTTTGTAAAAACATAATGCAGTTAAATTTAAGAATAATTAAGTAAGAAATTTTATTTAAATTTCCATGCCTACCTCATGATTATTTTACCATTTGGAATGGTTGTGTCCTTGCATTGGCTCACTGGTTTTTCAGTGACTGGTTCTGAAAATTAAACAATCTCTCAATATTGAAAAATATTAAAAATCAGTTTACAAAAAATAAAAAAAGTTTCTTAACATTTCATTTTTAATTTCATTATATTCCAGACAACCAAAATAAAAATAAGACTTAGAACTACAATACAATTGAAAACAAACACACGACTACAATCTATAAAACACTCACGACTACAGTCATTTCCGGCAAAATCCCCCGGACATTGACAATGCGCCGGCAAGGTACAGACACCGCCGTTGAGACAAGGTTGGGGGCAGAATGGGACGCACAGGATGTCGAGGCCCTTTGCGTCTGTCCAGAGTGCGTTGATGCAGATTATGGACGTCTCGTGCTGAGGAACGTAGTTTATGTCGCACTTCAAAGCTCCGGTTCCGTCTAGTCTGTTTTGTGGATGAATGTTATTGATGTCTCACAAAAATTTTACAAAAATGTTATTACAAAAATGTTACAAAAATGTTATTACAAAAATGTTACAAAAATGTTTCTGTCAATTAACCCGTTCGTGCCAACAGTCAGTTTAAAAGGACAGCTAGGAAATACTTTCTAACAAATTTCCGGCAAAACTTCTGGCGCGAATGGGTTAAGACTTATAAAATAATTAAGTACGGTCATAAATATCACCCAAATGAAACTTAAAAGAAGAAAACAACTTACTGCTTATGAACAAAGCCATTCTTAACTGGTGAGTCTATACAAGTCAACATAGGCGTTGTTGGTCTGACTGAAGTTGATGAAGTTGCTGAAACTGTTTAACACGAATTAGTTGACTGTAACATTGGAGCAATGAATGTTCTATTAAAGCATTAACCCATTAGAAGATAAATACAGGCAGTCATACTTTTGTATTGCGCAAATATATAAATAAAATGTTTCTCACCTTCACAATTTTTTCCACTGAAACCCATCTGGCACTCACAAATGTAAGGATGGACGCAGGTGCCTCCATTATGGCATCCGATGCCACAGTCAGGGACACATTGAATCTTCGAATGATCATAGTTCGTCCAAGAGTTGCTCTCGCACACGACGATCTTGTTGTTGTTCGGGATGAAACCAGAAAAGCACGTCAGGATCCCGATGTTAGGTCCTCTGGAAAGTCTCAATGATAAAATTTACAAACATTCTAAACAAAACTTTTCTTAAATGGAAGATCAACTCGGAACATTAGCAATGAAAAAACATTTTGAGGATGCAAAGTGAAGAAAAAATCTTACGATGGTCTGATCACTCCATTGGTGATGAACGTCTCTGCACAAGTGGTCGGTGGAGTGGTTGTCGAAGAAACTGGAAATAAAATCAATTTAATCATAAGACAAATAAATTAAAAATGCAATTATTTCATTTGTGGCAAATTATGGCCAGAAGGACCAAATTACATTAAGGTGATGGTGAAGCTGTTCTTATTCTATAGGATGAACCTGTTACTTCGTGGGATTAAAAACACTTTGATATATCAACCATGCAATGCCTTTTTTGACGAAATAAAAACATGTAATAAAAGTTGTTCAGAATAATAGCTTTAATCAACTATTTTCCTTATGCTACTTTTTTTCAGACACTACGAGGTTAGTAAAAATAAACTTACTTTCGCAACTATTCCCTGTGAACCCAGTGACGCAGTTACACCGGTTGGGTGCCATGCAAACGCCGCCATTCAAGCAAGGAGTCTCACAATGAGCGACACATTCAATTTCTCTTCCGTCCATCGTCATCCAGGTGTTATCCATGCATTTGATGATCACCGGAAACTTCTTCTTGTATCCTTCATCGCAAGTGAGTATTCCAAAACCGTCATGTCTGATTAAAATAAAAAAATATCAATACTGTCAACATCCACTAACCAGCAGCCTCAATTGACGTAACAACTGAAACACTGGATAATATTGTATTATTATGATTTTGGTAATCACATATTTTCATCTTGGAATTAATTAAAATTTAATCAAAACTAGAAAGAAAATATTTATTCATATTAATTTTTATTTTAGCTAGAACAAAAACAAAATTATCTTATCTCACCCAACATTTAGGACTCCATGAACAACTAACTCTTTTTCGCATTGCCATGGCTTAGCTGTTGTGGATATGACCATCGGGTCTGTAATAGAATGTATGCATAATTTTATTGTAGTGTTATTGTGAAAAATCAAGTGTTTCAAAATATTACATGAAAATAGTTAAGTAAATAAAATAGTACAGTTTGTTATACTTTATACTAAAGATAAGCACAAACACATATTTTAAATAATTATAACAACAATTCCAAACCTAAGCACTCCATATAAGCCAATCAGATGTCTAAAAAAGCTGAAACTTTCGACTTAATGAATAAAGAAAAATAAAAAATAAAGCACTTGAGTCGCTATGAAACAATAGCTCATCCACTTAAATAAAAGACTTTGATGTTTCAATTTGAAAGTTTGCATTTTTAGAAAATAGTTTTGAGTGAAGTGCATTTTGTTTAGATGAACACATGATCACACAGAGTGCAACAGAAAATATTGATATTATACACTTTATAAACTGTTTGGCTTGAACAATAAACATTACAATACTAAAAACTTATATCATATAAGTTTATTGAAATTTTAACCATATAAGACATCCCTATAAACATTGCGTATCGGAAGATTTACAATTTATGTACAAGATTATATAAAATAATATTAAATAACGTTTAATTCGAATATGATTCAATATGTCAATCTTTGCAGGATTAAATTTTAATTATAACCAAGCTATTCAGCAAAGACATGTAAGGTAAAAAGTACTTTCGAGTATTGGCGTCTTAAGTTTACAGGATTGTGGTTACCATTTTTATAGAATTGTGGTTACCATGGTTACTATTTTTATAGGATTATGGCTACCACGGTTACAGGATTGTGGATACCATGGTTACAGGTATGTCTTTACCATGATTACAGGATTGTGGTTATCATAGTTACATCATTGCGGTTACCATGGCTACAGTATTGTGGGTACTATTGTTATAGGATTGTGGTTACCACGGTTACAGAATTGTGGTGACCATGGTCACAGTTTTGTGGTTACCATGAGTATAGGATTGTGGTTACCATGGTTACAGGATTGTGTTTACTATGGTTACAGGATTGTAGTTACCATATTTAAAGGATTATCGTTACCATATTTACAGGGTTGTGGTCACCTTGGTTACAGGATTGTGGTTACCATGGTTGCATGATTGTAGTAACCAGGTTTACAGGATTGTGATTATGCATCCAAAACATAGAACATTGGTCGGTGCCAATCGCTGAGCCACAATAAATAAATAAAAACAAAAATAAATAAATAAATAGGTATATAAATAAATATATAAATACAAAAACAAAATATCTCACTTTCGCAATGGTAACCGGTGAACTCCGGCAAGCACTCGCAGTCTCCCGGCCGGACACAAGTGCCGCCATTGAGGCATCCTTGGCCGCAGGAGGGAGCACATTTGATACGACTGTTGTCCAGGTTGGTCCAATGGCCGTCCCTGCACCGAACCATGTAGTGAGAGTTGGGTTCGTATCCCGGATCACAACTAACCAATCCGGTGTCACCTTGACTGAAGTAAAAATATAAATTAATTACATTAAATTTATGTCAGGAATTCTCTTAAAGAATCTTAGATTGGTACACAAGAACGCGTTATGTTCAGAACTTAGAAAAAGTATAAATTAAAATAAATCAATCAAAATGTTACTTGCGTCTTACCAAAACTTACCTAGCTTATATTTTAACTTTCTATGTATACTTATTGATTATTTATATAAATAAATGTTCTTGTTTTGATGAACTGGAGTGTTTATAATTGTTGTTTAGTAGTTATTTATATAGAGGCTGCAACCAAAGATTTTTCAGTACATGTAATTAGTACCTCCCAGAGTCTCTCCCGTCCCCAAGGTTTACGGAATTGTGGTTATTAATCCCACTGCGAAGAACTGGACAGCGGTCAAAACCAGCCGCTACGTCACAGCAAGGATACCTCGCCTATTGCTTGTATTTTAATATACAAATTAGTTTAACATTTCATTTTTATTTTTCCAAACCAAGGAAAATGATTCGAAAGATTCACAACTCTTACCCAGGGATAATAGTTCCATGGTCCATGTTGGTAGAAAGGCAAGTTGTTGCTGCTGTTGTCACAGAAACTAGAAACAAAAAAATATGTGAAATTAGTTATAATTCTTTTTAAATCATTCATATATTTTAATAAATCAGATAAGATTATATTTACCAATTACATTTCAAGATTTCAAATTGTTTTTATTGCAAAAAATATGCTTCGGACAAGATATCGATAGACTTTGATACAAGCAAGGTATATTCAACCCTTTAATGGATGGAAAGATAATCTCAAGGATACGGTTTTAGACAACCATCAATGCATGCGCTCGATAGCGTCTAAAAATGTTGGTAAATATCAGAAAAAGTGCAGCGAAAGGCCATAACTCAACATCACTGCACGTTTGCCAGCATGCTTAGTAGCTACTGATCGTATGCATTGTATATATACAGTGAAGTGCTAGTGTTCCAATATACAACGTTAAGCTTAATTTAGTGAATATGATTAATGCAAGAGTAAATGAAATATATATACCTAATAGCATTTAAATGGCTAATTCTTGGGTGTTTTCCAAGGGAGCCATAGAATAGCCACTAAATGGTGGCTAATAGACAAGGATCAGCCATAACTAGGGATAGATGCTACAATGGTATGTAAGTATGCATAACCCAGGCAGAAGATGGATCTGGGCCCGATTAGCAATAATCAGACACCCAAACCTGATCTGAGCCAGTCCTGGTGTGATCACTTGAACCTATCTGACCCACATCAAGTAATGAATTTTTTCCGGATGAATAGCAAATATAAACAAATATCTTTATGTTAAATTGTTCTGTTGTATTATCTTGTTTGAGAAATAAACTATGCTCTGCGAAGATATTATTTTTCTCAATAATTTTTGGATTGTTCATAACAGTTTGATGTTTTATGTTTCATTTGTGAACATATTGATGTTTTGCAGCTTTTGAAGTCAAAATTTTGTATTTTTAGAATATTGTTTAAAATTTTAAACTCTACATGGTTTGTGTAAAAGGCATTATAAAATAGTTTCATTTTGTGTCATTAAATGCTTAGACATTAGAAACAATTGACGCAGTGTATTAATCAGATTTATGGCATAACCCATAATACATATTTAGATTTTTAAAACTGTTCTTTGTTATTAATTAATCAGAATGCCATAATAAACAACTTTTGCAATAAACATTTAAACACAAGTGTAGTTTTTCATACCAAAAACTTAAACCAAACTAGACACACCAACATGCAACAGCATCAGAAAAATGACAATCAAATTCTAACACCAAAACTCTAAATCTAACCATGCCATAAAAGTTATTTGCAATATTAACTTAAGTTTGTTCTAACTTTAATGCCAAAATCATTTGTTTGAAGAATTATATCGAAGCGAATAAAAGTTTGTAATGTGGCCTTCTAATCCCATATGATTACCCGAGCAGTCGTCTCCGGCCATGCCGGCCTTGCATTGACAGAGGGAAGGTGCAACGCAGAAGCCGCCGTTCAAGCAATGCTTCGCGCAATGAGGCTCACACTTCACCCCCTCGCCGGAAGTCGACGTCCATTGGCCGTTCAGACACAGTAACGTCAAGTCGTGCTTTGGTCTGTAGCCGGCGTCACATTTTTGGACGCCGATTTTGCCGTCGCTGAACAAATATTTACTTTCAAAACATACATTAAGTGTAAAACTATTTTAATTTATTTAAAATGTTTTAATATTTTAAAAATATCTTAATTTATTAAGTATTTTAATATTTTAATTTATTTAAAGTATTTTAATTTTTTAATATTTATTTTCAAAACATACATAAGTACATTAAGTGTAAAACATATTTTAATTTATTTAAAATATATAATTTATTTAACATATTTTAATTTATTTAAAATATTCTAATTTATTTTAAATGTTTCAATTTATTTAAAATATTTTAATATTTTAAAAATTATTCACAAAAATAAATCAATGTACTAAAATTTCTTCCAATGAGAATTTGAACTGTTGTTTAGGAGATGATTTCTAGATATTTTAAAATAAACTCTTTGACATATATTGCATAGAATTAACAGTTTTTACTTTAATCTCAACTAAGAACTTATGTACAATTAAGACTGACAGTTTTAAAGTTTTAGATAAACCAATAAGAACAATCAATGGTCCTTTGCTTAACCTAAAAATATGATTAACTTAATATTTTTAGAGCTACAATTATTGTTTAACATAAATTGTTTTTTCATATTCGTACAAATGTAAAAAATGACCTTGTCGTAATATATCCATTTATAATAGGTTTCATGCGACACAACTTAGGCGCGGGAGTTGTTGAAGGTTTTGTAGTTGTTGCCAAATCTGAAATTGATTTAACAAAATTAATTTTCAGGCTCGAAAGGCTTGAGGATGTCTAAAGAAACCAAATTGCTGGCAATTAAAATCTTGTTAGGGTTTATACCTAAGATAAACAGTAATATTATAATTTACTTTCACATCTTATCCCCTGGAAACCATCCTTGCATTCGCATGTATTAGGAGAGACACAAATGCCTCCATTCTTGCATCCCCTTCCACACACAGGAAGACATTTGACCTCCGTATCGTCCTGATTCGTCCAATTGTGGTCTCTGCATTTCACGTAAGGACTGACGTTCGGTGCGTATCCAGAATCACAAGAAACTAGACCATCTGCACCTTGATCATGTTTGCTCTTCAATTTTTTTGATCTGTCAAAATTATTTCATTAATATTTGAGCTTAAGTTTTATTTTCATATGCTAAAATGATACTTCAACTACATTCTTAGCGAATTTAATAATGAAATTGTATTTATACTTATTTATAATTTATAATTTTACAAGAACTAAGCATAATAAAATAATAAAATAAAATGACAATAAAATAATAATAACATAATGTAAGACGTTATTTATTATATATTTCATTAGACATTAACGACCATTATTGTATAGTCTATGGCACAACAGAATGGCGTTTTCTTAGTCAAATTAATGAAAAGAAAATTCTGTACTAGTTATGGTCAAAGTATATCAGCAACATGATGGCAAAAAAACATCACAGGAGAGCTTTCACCAATAACGAAGAAAAGACCAATGAATTGACAAAGTTTGTTAAAGTACCTGGGCATAGGTAAATACACTAAAACATAAGTAAAGGTTCGAGAAACATCTTTAAGATGGTTTAACTAAAGTTGTGTTGGTGTTTGGTAGAAAATATAAATGTAGAAACTATAAATAAAAGCATAAAAGAGCCGTAAGTTTCATTTAAAATTAATAAGTTGAGAAATATAAAAACATTTAGCCATATATTCATCAATGTTATTGATAATTTATATTCGTTGTTGAACTTACAGAGGAATTATTTGTCCGTTATCTATGTCAGTTAACTCACACAGAGTTGAAGGTGGAGGAATGGTTTCTGAAAAAAAACATATTGCAATTATAGTGAAAGTCTGTAGCAATAAAAAACATATTGCAATTATAGTGAAAGTCTGTAGCATGTTGCAGTTATAGTGCAAACTTGTATTAATGAAAAAATACATTGCAATTATAGCGAAAGTTTGTAGCTATGAAAGAAACATATTGAAATTATAGTACAAGTCTGTAGCAATAAAAAGGCCTATTGCATTTATAGTGCAAGCCTGTATTAATGAGAAAACATATAGCAATTATAGTACAAGTCTGTAGCAATGAAGAAAAGACATATTGCAATTATAGTGAAAGTCTGTAGCAATGAAAAAACATATTACAATTATAGTGAAAGTCTGTAGCATGTTGCAGTTAGAGTGCAATCCTGTATTAATGAACAAATATATTGCAGTTATAGTACAAGTCTGTAGCAATGAACAAACATATTGCAATTATAGTGAAAGTCTGTAGCAATGAAAAACATATTGCCCTTATAGTACAAGTCATTAGAGACGAAAAAACGTATTGCAATTATAGTGTCTCTATAGCAATGTGATGATCATACAAAAATATATATAGATTAAATTAGAATACTATTTTCAGTATTGAAATAGCTTTCTTACATAAATGAATTAATTTAGAAGAATATTTAGGATACACTTCATATTTAACTCAAATATAAACACCAATGCAATGTAGTAACTATATAAATGTATTTTTTATCTCCTATACTTATTAACTAGGCTAGTCATACCTATTTATTTTTTATTATTTTGTTATTTCCAGTAGCATGAAATGAAAAACTATATAATAAATGTATGCAACTCATGATGAGTCAACAATTTTTATAATAAACTTTTTTTTTCAAAATAAGTATTTTAAGGCATTTTAAGATAAGTTACCCTCATAATGGCTTAGCCCTCACAAAAAAGACCGAATTGTATTAAGTTATACTAATACACTAAAACTGGAAAACAATTCAAAAGAAATAGGAAACTACAAACAACCTCAAACTTGTAATCTCTCGTTCCATAAGAATTACCTTTGCAGTTGGGACCAGTAAAGCCTGGCAAGCAAGCACAGGTGTTGGGTTCATCGCATGCACCGCCGTTGTAGCAGCCACCCTCACACACAGGCACGCAAGCAATTTCCCGACCACTCATTGACTCCCAATCTCCCCGCATGCATTTGATGACGTCTGGGTACTTTTCGTTATATCCTTGGTCACATTTCAAGGTTCCGTATGAAGAATCACTAAAACATGGTTGACATTCTACTTTTTATGGCACTCTTTAAAATGTTTCAGAATATAAATATATGATTATATAATTTGTTAATATAAATTTATAATAATAGAAATATTACCAATAACAATAGGTACTAAAAGTAATAAAATTTATCAAAAAAAAAAGAAAAAACAACAATAAGAACAATGATAATCATAATAATAATCATAATCATAACCATAATTGCAACTAAAATTATAAAATAATGACAACTCATAATAATAATGCTTACCCAGCTATTATGACTCCATGACTAACTAAATATGTTTCACACTTTAGAGGTGGTTTTGTAGTTGGTGGAATGGCTGTTGTTGTGATTTTGTCTGAAGAAATTTAAAATAACTTATAGTAATTATATTGATTAATTAAGGAATAATTAATTCGTTAAATACTTTTATTAATTAAAGG
The DNA here is from genome assembly GCA_031471125.1 of Archaeomysis grebnitzkii. Classification (NCBI taxonomy): domain Eukaryota; kingdom Metazoa; phylum Arthropoda; class Malacostraca; order Mysida; family Mysidae; genus Archaeomysis; species Archaeomysis grebnitzkii. The sequence continues at coordinate 20,588 of JARUHE010099929.1, forward strand.
ATAATTAATTTACTAAATACTATTTAGTAATTGTTATTTGTATTAATAAATTACTAAATATTTAATTAAGAACTATTAAATCTATTTATTTTAACGAAAATTTAGTAGCTTAGAATTGTTCTTGAAATTCTAAATTAATTGGTGACTTGCATATGTGGATAGAATTTTATTTCAGACCAAAACTACTCAAAGCTCTACTTACTGCTCAAGGTCATTCACTTGAGAGTGAGAAAATGTTTTCATATTATCTCTAGACTCTGAAGTATTTTGATCGACAATAGGACAAGTGAGGTAAGCTCTATGTTATTTAAATGTGGGTTACCTCACTTGTGCTATTGTCGATCCATTTGTATTGTATATTATGCTACACAGACAGGGCCGGAATTTCACATACTGAGGCTGTAAGCTATATGAAAATTGAGGCACTTTTTTGATTTATTAGTGTTAGATAACAAAAATGAATGTTACGATATACTCTAAAAATAAGGCCACGATAGTGTGCGGTCCTAAGCTATAGCTTATTTAGCTTATAAATAAGTCCAGCACTGTACACAATATAGTAATGAACAATTAGTTCTAAATAAAACTTGGAAGTTATCAAGAAAAAAGAAGAAATTACCAGTACAATAGTTTCCAGTGAGACCAGCTATACATTTACAAAGGTTGGGAGCAACACAAGTGCCACCATTTTCACATCTATTATAACAATCTGGGATGCATTTTAGGGGCGTTTCTTGGGGGTTAGTCCAGTGGCCATTTGTACATTGGACCTCGTGACCACCGTTCGATGGCTTGTAGCCGGCATTACAGACTATTCTTCCATTGTTGTCTTGTCTGAAAAATCAAAGAATTACACAATGATTAACTGAACTAGTAGAACAATAATATATTGTGCACAAAGTGTTAATAAGCTAAATTTATGTTAACTGTTCAAGTATATCAATAAGAAGAATTTAAAGCCGTTATGTTCATTCATTTATTCAAAACAATGCAACACCAAGCAATATTTCATACTGTTTGGTATATGAAAAATTAACCATATACAAAAATGGTATTGAACAACATATTTTTACGCAAATGAGATAGGGACGTTATAGCACTGTATCTTGACTATGATTGAAGTTGGGCAATGTTGGGTCTAGTTAGTACTTGTATGAGTGGACAGCTTGAAGTACATTAATGGGGTCAATGTGCCTCCCATCCATAGCCTGGTGAACGGATGTAAGATAAAAATAATAATTTAACACTTGCAGCAAAATGACATGTCCGTTCGGAATGTTGATGGAATAACACGATGGGGGAGGCGGAGTTACTACAACTGAAATATATTTGTAAGAATAAAAATGAATAAAAAGTTTCACATAAAATAAAAATGAATAATAATTTTACGTAAAGTAAAAATAAATAACGTTTAACAAACAAATAAAAATGAATAATTTTACATAAAAATATAGATCAAACTATGAAAGAAAATATCAAAATATTAAGAATATTTCTCTCGGTAAAACATTTTTTGCTTTTCTTTAGCTTCCCTACATTTTTTCATTAAAATGGAAAATTATAACCATTAATATTTGTAACCATTGAAAATTGTAACAATTATATTACATATTTGTACTAACAGTAACATTTAATACGGGTTGTTTTCAGCAAAAGTCTTCATGTGCTTTAATTCTTATGAGAATGATAATAATAACAATAACAATAATGAAAATAATTCTGACAATAATCATAATAATAATAACAATGATATTAACATATTTTAACATTGTTAATATTTTAACACTAATAAAATTAGTAATATTAATAATAAGAACAAGCACGATGTGACAAAAGTTTCTAAAACTGTTTATACAATTCTGTATAATAATAATGTAACACTTTTCTTTCATTTGTTTCCTATAAAATTATCTCCAAGCCTTCAATAAAAAATGGTTAATCATGAACTTGATGATAAATTGGCTAAGTGCAAAACCTCCTAAAATATCTATTATTTAGAAAAAAAATATTTTTTTTTGCAAAAAAAATACTTCAGCCGTTCTACTTTAGAATATCCAGTTCTTTCATTTGTTTTAAATATATTTTTCTTAAAGCCTTCAAATAAAAATCTAGGTTAACCATGAATTTCAAATTTTAATAAAATGTATGTTTCAATAAGTAAATATTGATTTAATAAATAAAATCTTTAGTGATACCAGTATAGAATATTACTCCTATGTTCTTTATTTTCATTTAAACAAACTTTTCTGTAAAATAAATTTTTCAATATTTCGAAAAAAAAATACAAATTTTAGGTAAAATCCACAAATCAGTCACCGCCCCAGGAACACCAACAACAATCAGACGTCATTTATAGAAGCTGGTTTTTCAAACACAGTTTAATAATGAAAATAATTAAAAACAATAATAAAAAAAGTAACATAAAACAATGGACATTACCTTCACAAAGAGCTCCAGTGAAACCCGCCCTGCAACTGCAAGTGTCAGGACCGATACACATGCCGCCATTTTGACACTCTTTCTGGCAGTTCGGAACGCATTCTATTCGTCGTCCGTCGTCGTCGTCGTCTCTCCAATCTCCGTCCTGGCAAACCAACTTCTCAATCTGGTCTTTGGGTTTGAATCCGTCATCACATTTTAACAAACCGTTCTTTTGGTCGCTGTAATTTAAATACAATTAATGCGTTCATGTTTAAATTTCATCATTTTCTTTTTATAATGTTTAGACTTTACAATTTTTATTTCATAAAATATGACTTATAAGGTAATGCTTACACTTTACAGTTTTTATTTTATAAAATATGACTTATAAGGTAATGCTTACACTTTACAATTTTTATTTCATAAAATATGACTTATAAGGTAATGTTTATTTTAAAATTTTATTTTACAAAAAAAGATTGATAATTTAATGTTTATATTTTACAATTTTTACATTATAAAATAAAATTAACTGATAAATGATTATAGTTTACAATATTTATTAAATAAAACGAATTAGTTAATATTTGTAATTTATAATTTATATTTTGTAAAATAAAATTTATAAGTTAATGGGTATATTTAAAAAAAATAAATTAGCAAATTAATCTTTGTATTTGGATCACCAATAACACAAATGAGGCAAGCTTTATGTTATTTGAATGTGAGTTACCTCACTTGTGCAACTAGTGATCCAATTTTCATAATAAAAGTTATCAAGTTGTTGTTTATTACTTATAATTTATAAAATATTAGTGTTTACATTTTATAAATATCAATTTATAATTTTTTTTAACAAAAATTATCAAGTTAAATTGTTTATATTTTATAAATTATAAATTATTAATGTTTACATTTTATAACTTCCAATTTATAATTTTTTAACAAAAATTATCAAGTTGTTTATATTTTATAATTTATAAATTATTAGTGTTTACATTTTATAACTTCCAATTTATCAATTTTTTAACAAGCTAACGTTTTTGTTTCATAACTCTTTTTTTAAATAAACAAGTTAATGCTTTGTTTTTTATAAGTTATACTTAAAAAAATAAAAATTATTGTTTGTATTTCATAAAATAAAAGTAATATGCTAATGTTTATACTTTATAAAAACACAGGTTAATTCTTATGTTTTATAAATTTAAGATAACAAATTAAATCAATACTTATAGTTTATATGTAATTTTTTTATGATTTGTTTGTATTATTTTTATAATTTATATGTATTTATTTATAATTTATATGTAATTTTTTTATAATTTATGTATGTTTTTTATAATTTATATGTCATTTTTATTGAGCGTGCGTACGTAGTAGCGTAGCTCTATATATAGTTTACTTTTCGAAATATGACAAAAAGTGGTGTGTCATAAGTTTTTAATTAGTGACTTTTGAGCAATGTTTGTTTAGAATAAAATGTTGGCTTTTTAATTTTAAGAATTATGGAA